>BMAO01007856.1:0-51722 GCA_019973975.1 Trichonephila clavata
AAATTTAAAAGTTTCAAATAGATGATAATTAAATAAAATTATATTAATTTTTTGAGAAAAAGAAATTTATCATAGAAAAAAAAATATTCATTTTTTTAGGAAACAAAAATATTTTATCATAGAGTTTGATAAGCACGTATGTATTGATCTTTAGAAAAATCGAGTTCTAATGGATTGTGAGGCACCGGTTGTCCATCCACATACACTCCAACAAAATGTAAATTAAAATGTTTAAACTCATAGGGAGATTTTGAAAATGCGCCGTGAAAAGCTTCATTATCAACACATCCTACAAAAACTTTTTTCGGCATTTGGCCTGAAAATATGTTATCTTGAATAAAAGACATGCTTCCTTTAGGAATCGAATACACTTGGCACAGAACTCGGTTAATGGGATATTTTGCACTTGTTTTTTCCAGCGCTTTCGCATGACCAAGAATAACTCCAGGATTCACGCGAACTTTTCGTATGAATAAAGAAACATGATCCAAAACAACATTAAATCCTACAGATCCTTGCAAACAAAATTCGGGTTTGCTTCGTATTAATTTTATTTTTAAATCCACTAAATTGAGTAAAAGACGATCTTGATGAAATAAATCTGAATGTATGCAACCAATCATGTCTACAGTTGCACTTTCTTTAAAAAATTCAGTTCTTTTCTTGAGACCATCATCAGAATCCTTGTAAAATAGTTCAGCCGTTAATTGGGAAGTTTTGCTGTCGTATCCATGGTTTAAGAGATTTTCAATATAAGATCGGTAGGGATATGTATTACTGGAATTGGAAACCACGCGATCATTTAAGGATACATCTACTTGAGAAAATAATGAATGTAGAAATAAATTCACAGGTCCTATAGTATCATCTTTAGTAATAGGTGTATTGTCCACTTTTACTATTTTCGCTTTTACATATAATTGTGTTTGACTGAGATCTATGTAATCTTCTGCACTTCCAGAAATGTGAAATTCTACAGGTGCGTTATCGAAAACGTTAGAAAGAGGGTGAAATTGTTTCCACTGCCCATCTTGAATAACTGTTTGAGTACCGGGTAAGTTGAAAAGTTCCAATTCAGATTTAACACATTCAGGAGAATCTTTAAGAATAAATGCCATTTTTACGAATCGAAAATATCGCGTACACTTACTTTACGTGCTTTGGATGAAATGAATTTTTTCTGTTTCTTACACTTTCTTTTATACTGTCCTTTCCCCACCATAGATTGAACTCTATCAATAGCTTTCTGAGCTAATTTTTTCCCACTTTCTCTGTTTCTTGTTTTTACGGCTTCTTTAAATTTTTCTCCTGACAATACATCAGAGGCAACACGACTCCCTGTCCTTAATACTTCTTTTCCAATAGTTTTACCTCCTTTTACTAAAAAAGGTAAGGCCGCTCTAAACAATCGGCGAAATATTCCTCCGATTCTATAACCCTTTTGAAAACTAATGGCCTTGTAATGAGTCAGACCCGAGCCGATCTGACCTGCATAATGGTCCTCAAATCTTTTAGTACAGCAAACGTATGGTAAGCTCATCTTGGCGCTTTTATCTTCAAATGAGGGTATGAGAAATGCACTGCTTTATTTATAGTATTTGTCTCATGCGAAAATGAAGCACTATGATCACTTTACCTCTTTCAAAGGGAACAAAATCACCTGAATTGAGTCTCAGTTCAGCTTGAATCGTCTGAAACGAGTGTCTCACTAAAGGTAAGTATTGAGGTCTATCATAATATTGACTAATCGTTTCCCCGTCTTCACCTTTAGTTCGAACGATTCGTAATAAAGGAGCTTGTGTATCTCCCACAATTTGAGGTGAAATTAGATCCGAGTAAACGTAAAAAACCGAAAAATTAGACCATGCATCAGCAACGAATTCGCTTTTCATATTACCCGTTATGATTGCATTGCGTTTGAACCCTAATAATTCTCCTAAGTTCTCTAAATGAAGACTGCTAACTTGAATCGCATTCATTTTCACCCGTTTCGATGCTTTATTGTAAGTTATTGTGAACCGACTAGGATTTTTTGGTAAAGCAAGCTGTATGGCTGATATAATATCAAACATTGTTTCATAACACCCCACATCGATTGTTTGCTTAACGGTTGAAGAGATATTACCGTCACCCACTTTGTATCGAAAATAATTGTTAGTTTCATTTACGTTAAGCCAAGAATGAGGGTAGATGATTTCAGACAATCCCACTTCCCATTCACCATTTAAATAAACGGGGGAGGGTAACTGAGTTTTGAAATGAGATATTTTGTTTTCTGGAAAGAAATGCATAGAGCTATCAGAAGGTAATGTTACGTAGAAAGACATTTTGAAAATGAGTCCGTAAGAAAAAAAATTTAACTATTTATACTTTTTGAATATCAGTCACCCAATCATTAAACTTTTCAGGATAACCTAAATATTTAACAAAATATTCAGTGATTCCTCGTCTTTTTCTTTGTTTGATGACGTTCTCTACAGGATAGAAACCAGAGTCGACAACTTTTTGTAATTCTGCTTCGTAATAAGTACCTTTAATCTCTTCACCTTGTAAATCTCTTAATCTATAAACGATCGGAATTCTTTGCACGATTTCATAAACTGTGAAATGTTCTCGACTCCAGTTTTGTTCATATCCTTTTTCAAAGAGAAGTTTTTGCTTATTAATGCGCACAACATCGCCAATTTTAAATTTAGGGGCTTTAGGTTTCTCATTTCTTAGATCACCATATAAATTATTTAATACTTGCTTCCTGTTATGCCTACTTATAGAAGCAGGCTCCATTTTAATTGAACGGTGATACGAGTGATTATAACTGTGCATTAATTTATCAATGACGTCAATGTAATTTTAAGTATTAAATTCAGTGAAATATTTCCACATTTTTGTTTTTAACGTCCGATTAAACCTTTCAACTACGCTAGCTTTAGTTTCGTTATTTGTAGAAATAATTTTACACTCATATTTTTCAAATAATTTTGAACTACTTTATTTAAAAACTCCTTACCGGCATCTGTTTGCAACACTTTAGGCTTTCTTTCTTTAAAAATAATTTCTAGCGCAGACTTTACACTTTTTCACAAATTTATCTTTCAGAGGAATTGCCTATGCAAATTTTGAAAATAAATCAATGCAAGTTAACAAATACTTATAACCCTTATTAAATTCTGCTAAAGATTGCATATCGACTAAATCCACTTGAAACTGACGATCAATATCACTTACAAATACTCGATTCCGCTGAAACTTATGCCAAACAGGTTTATGAAGAGTGTAAGCATCTTTCTGTGATAACCAATGCTTTACATCTTTTTTACTATATTTCCCTTTTAAAGAGCGATGTAATGCCTCCACACCTCCGAAGCTACTTGGAACTTCGGTATTTTCGTAAAACGCTGCTAAATCTTGATACATTGTTACCGACGAACAGAACTTGATTGAATGACTATTACAATGAATAGTTATGCAATTTATACTTTTTGGGAAAGGCAAAGGGATTATGTTTAAAAGCATGAGCATAAATTTTCCTTACTTTTATACAAAATACTCTTATTTGTTTTTTAAACGTGAAACTTATTTCAACACAAATATTAAACTAACAAACAACAAAAATGATATTAACTCAAATCAAGCATAAAAAAAAAAACATTTTATTCAGATTTATAGGAACAAAATACTGTGTAAAACTTATAAAGTCAGTATGCAATATTTTTTAAACAAAATCCTCATAATATTCAAAACAATCAGATGGACATAACATATCTCTTACTTCTCTTAAAATAATATCTAAGCGAAGATTTTCCAAAAAATTTTCAGTTACATAATTTACAGGTTTTAACAGTAAAAAGTGTACACTTTCAAAAAGATTATTATAAAAATAATCAGCTATCTCATTAGCTTCCAGTGACAAAACATGTGAATTAAATGTTTCTTCTCGGTTCCCCCATAACTCCTCAGCGAGTTTCTGAGGTTGATTCAGTCCTTTTTCGTTCAGGAGGCTACAAATAGATTTTTTCAAAATTTGCGTCAAGTATCGTTGACCCAGACTAACGTCCAAAGAAAAAGGTAATGCGTTTTCTATGGGACCTTCACAGAAGGTTTTATATGCAGTTAAAAAGTCCATACACAGAAATACATTGTCTATAACGGCATTTTCAATAGCACCATATTTTTCAATCATTTCAGCCCACTGCTCTCGGGAAATGCTGATTTCTTTAAAAGTAGGCTCTTTATTCGGACCGTATTTAATGCGCTTAAAAGTAAAATTAGTGAAGTTCTCACTTGTTATTTGAATGTGTCGTTCAGGAGGGAAAAGTCCACTTGGTAATTCCTCCAGTGATTCCGGTACTTTCTTTTTACGCATGATATATTCGATCCACTGTGGGTCTAATGTTATTCCCTCAGGAGTTGGGTAGTAGGTTTTTCCATACTTCTTGAAACGCCTTATGTGTACTGATACGGAATCATAATAGATGCTTGCAAAGACAAAAACATCATCTCCAATTGGAAATACTCCATCTGGTATGCAATCCTCGGTAAATTTTCCATACTTCTGAAAATAATATATCAAAATTAATGAGGATTAGAAAAGTGTAAAAAACATTATAAACATTACATATCAAATTTATTTAATTTTGTTACTTACTTTTGAAACTTCTCTTCTTGCTTTCTTATTTGCAAAAGATTCCACGACCTTTCCAAGCTTTCGTTGTTCGCTATGTGTTTCAGACATTGTTAATTTTTTTTTTCCTTTTTGAATACAGTCCGTCGCAGTACTGACAAACGAAATGAATCTTGAACCTAAGATGTGACAAGGGTCTAAAGCATATTGACCGAATTACACTTGAACGGAGTTCGCTGAGTGGTTGAAAGCAATGTATCCATCCGCTCTAAGCATTGAGATAATTTCTGACGTAGAATTCAGTCACCGTCTTGTAGAATCAAGATCAGACAAGCTAAGACAAGTTCAATCGTAAACCGTTCACACGCTGATTACGAGTATTCTACGTCACATTTTTACTGTGTATGTGTAATCATTATACCGAATTAAAATTTACAAATTATTAAAATAATATAAATGAAATATTTTTTTTATTTCATTTTAATTAAGAAAATGTCGCCATCTGCTTCGCCTGCAAAATTAAATTCATGAGATTATAAACCTAAGTTTTCTTCAGGTCTGCATGCCTTCATAGGACAATGGTTAGCGTAACTGAAAAACTATTGTCCTATGGAGACATTTTGTTCTGGGGCTGTGAGTTTGAATCTGGATTTATTATTTTTTTTTATTTGAGCGTTATTTTTTCAATCATTTTAAAATCTAATAATTAGTGTATAGTTTAACCAATAGGTGGCGCCATGAGCACTTTAAACATTTCAATAAACTTTTTTTACACATTTAAAAAACAACTCAACTTAGCAGCAGGAGGGAAACAACTCAACAGCAGGTGAAAACAACTCAACTCCCCCTATCAACTCGAAAACCAAAACCATAGCAGGAGGGAAACAACTCAACTCCAAGCAGCATCCACAGAAGGGAAACAACTCCGCGCCTGCACCTGTGCCTCCACAGGAGGAAAACAACTCAACTCTGCGCCTGCGCCTTTACCGCGCCTGCGCCTGTGCCTCCACCGCGCCTGTGCCTGCACCTTTACCGCGCCTGTGCCTGCGCCTTCGCCTGTGCCTTCGCCGGCGCCTGTGCTTGCGCCTGCACCTTCGCCTGCGCCTTCGCCTGCACCTTTACCGCAGAATCGGCTTTTCTTACCTACTGACGTCGTTAACATTTTAATTCCATCCATGGATTTTTCTGTCAGTGAATCCGATATTTTTAGTACCATACAACCTTCAGTGGGAGATTTGTGCTTGGCAGAATGCGGAAAAGATAACGGACAAAAAATTATAATTACTGCAGTATATATATTACTCCGAACAAAAAATTGGATGACATTATAGAGTTCTTTTATTGATCATTATTACCATACATATCAAGAGGTTCTGCTTCACTTAATAAAAATTATGACAAAATACCTATGATTTTAAGTGGATATTTTAATATCAATTTGGCTTTAGACAAATCTCTACAATTGATTGAAATTTTAAAAAACAATTTCGCCTTATCTCTACAAAATAACAGAGTAATATCAACGACAAAATCAAATACTAGGATTGATGTAGTGTTTTCGAGATTCTTAAATGATATTGAGTGCAAAACCTACATTTCTTATTTTAGCTACCTCAAGCCTTTGAGAATAAAATTATGTACAGAAACACCCATAAGCATAATGGAAATAGAATAATAGAATAATGACTTTTCTATAAATGCATTCATTAAAATTTTTTTTAGTATGATGTATTGAAAATGAAAATTTTGCTTATACTTACACTATTTCCATCCTAATTATATACAGTTTTACATAATAATGATAATAATATATTTGTTAATTATATATATAAGATTACTTTAAAATAAAGCTTAATTATACAATTCATTACATATAAGCCAAAGAAGTTAACTTCTATCGCGTGTTCACACTGATACACACATGGATTTTTTTTTATTTCTTAAAAATGAGTGAACATTAAGGTCTCACTGAGGGCTTATGGCGATGGACTTCGCAATTTTGAACCATGGTCAAGTGACGAGGACGACACCTGAGCTAGTATCCCCTCTCCTAATTACCACATCACATGAACGGGAGGGCATTTAAGCTCCGGACAGATTTACAAATAGAACTACAAACAGATTACAAATAGAATTTTAAATTTTAATAATGAAATGAGCTCTTTATAAAAGATACTTGTAGTTATACAACCTTCTATCCATTTTACATATACAATTATAATTTTTTTTCGATTGTTTATTGTGACTTGGATAACCTTGGGGGCCCCAGGGTTCCATGGAACACAGTTTAAAGACCACTGCACTATATGAATGCTGAGGAGAACAAAACAGAAGAAAAGGTAGATATATACATGAGTGAAAAATTAAGTTTCTTGTTTTAAACTGTTGTAATAAAAATGTACAAACAGTATGAAGCAATTTTACTCTTATCGAATAAATATAGTACCATAGAACATTATATGTTGTATTTTCTAGAATTAAGCTGACATATAATTTACAAATAAATCTTCATAATTTGCTATGAATTCCATGTAAAAATTAATTCTATGTAATTGGTGAGTATGGTGTCTTTTGGGGAGAATTTTTGTTTTTATTCTTTTATCCCCTTATCTTACAAAAAAAAAATGATATTCCATGCTTCAAAAATTTCCAATCTTATTAGTTTTGGAAGATGCATAAGAATCATCAATAGAAAAAGTATCAAAATAGTAAAAAATTTTGATTTCTTTTTTCACTGATATATAAAACATTTCTTGTCGAATAATCCTTATTTATTCACCGATTCTATAAAGTAAAAAGTAAACTTCTTTGATTTCTTAAATATGTATTATTTACGCCTTTTTCTAAAAAAATAAGCACGAGAAAGGACTATTGCTTTAAATACGTAATCGAAAATTTTATCTACTTTAAATAATGCTTTTTCTTACCAGGGATGTCTTAAGACTTTTTGAGGCCCTGGACACAGATAAATCTTAAGATTTTTGAGGTCCTGGGTCCCTATTCAAAAGTAGGCCCTTCCTAAAATCTTTAAAAGTAGACTGTATATAGCCTGTATTGTCAAATACTCGTTCAAATGGCAATTTTATACAAATAAATGTGCACGACTTAAAAACTCCAAAACCTAGGCAAAAACCGGATCGACCGAGGGCCGCATTTCGACTAAATGGATTGAATGATTGCTTATGGTATTACGCCTAGGCTTAGATATGAACAGCGGTCATCGCATAATAATGCAATATTACCCCTTTTGCCAGTTGACATACAGTTCGAAATTCCCTGTTTTTTTTGGAGAATATGTATGAGAGGGTGTGAGAGAGAGAGAGAATAATATTGGACCTCATTAAAATTATCCGTATAAAGATCTTACTAAAACAAAGTTAATTTTTTAAAAATTAGTGTTTTTAGAAGTTTATTCAGCAAGTTATCTTTTTATGAATGTTTTATTTTTTAACTGAAAAATAAACTAGTAATAAAAATCAATGTCTTAACTATAGTACTAAAAGAAAAACTTCTATGAGAAGAAAATATCTGTTCATACGATAATGCCCCAAACATTTCTTTTTTTCATAAAAAAGTTATAAAAAAATTAACAACTTAAAAATTTTATGATATATTTAACTAAAATGGATATATTTTTAAATAACTTTAATTCTAAATTTGATATGTTTAAAATGTATTCCGCAAAGAAATCGAACAGCGACTATTATATTAAAAATTTAGTCA
Source organism: Trichonephila clavata (assembly GCA_019973975.1). Lineage (NCBI taxonomy): Eukaryota > Metazoa > Arthropoda > Arachnida > Araneae > Nephilidae > Trichonephila > Trichonephila clavata. The sequence goes on from BMAO01007856.1 coordinate 8,345, forward strand.
AGAACGACCAGATTATTGAAAATGTTCATTGATAGAAAATGCCAGACAGTAATTTTTAATAGAAAAAAAAACAGAGACTTTAAAATCACGATATTGCAATATTTATTCCAATCTAAGCCGCACTTTTTCCCCCGATGCTTGTGCTACTAAAAATCGGGTGCAGCTTAGAATCGAAGTCGGAAAAATTCATCGGAGGAAAATCGTCGCACTGATCAGCTACTCGAAGGCTTTTGGCGACGGACCTCGTAATTTTGAACCATGGTCAAATGACGAGGTCCGTCGCTAAAAACCATTCGTGTAGCTGAACATACGTAAATTAGGTTTGAAGCGGGAGACAGCGTGCAGCGCCTTTACCCGGTAGAATTGGCAAAAAAGTTCAATCCATGACGTAGAAACAAAAATACTAATCAAGAGGCCCCCGGCGTTGGGGCGGAGGAAGTACTCCGAAGCGAGGCGGCACGTGCCGGGGGGAGAGGAGGGGGGAAGCCCCGGTAAGGAAGGACGCTGGACTGCGTCAGCAATCAATAGGAGGTGCGGTCAGGTGACTGCTCTCCCCAACACCTTTTAGAATGCAGTTCGAAGTTTGTTTGTGTTGTTCAAGAGTGTTAAAATGGGTTAAATGTAGTGTTAGGGTAGGTGGAGCGGATTTCGTGCGTAATTAATTTTAGGATGGGACACGTGAAGAGCGTTTGTGCTCTGATGATTGGGTTTTCGCGTGTTTCGATGGAAAGAAAATATTTCTAGATAGCTTAGTGTTGTATTTAGAAATCGGCTCCATGGGTATATCGTTATGTATCACATCATTTCGATCGTATCAGGGTGCGTTTGTTATGATGCGAAGCAGTTTATTTTGAATGACTTGAATTTTCTTCATGTTAGTGGTGGCTGCGGCCCCCAGAGGGGGTCAGCATAGGTAATCACTGGGCCCAAAACTTGCTTGTATAAATTACTTTATTTTCTAGAGAAAGGAGTAGCTGAACAGTGCGACGTTAATATTCAGCCACTCACTCGTGCATCGCTTCCCTACACGGCGGGTCTTGAGCGGTACTAGGCTCGAACTCATGAAACGCTAGTCATGAGTCCGTTACCTTGAACCCCTAGGCTTCCGCGGCCACTCTTTTTATTTCGTATACATATCATATATGTAGGAAAGGAGTGCAAGTTTTCTTTTACTTCTTTTGATTTTTATTGTAAGAGATGGCACCACTAATCGAAACCACGTGAGATTTAGCTGCGCGATACGATGAGGTCATGTATTTATAAAGGGGGCAGAAAAGAAAAACCGAGAGTTGCACCAAAGCTTGAACGAAGACAGGTCAGAGGAAATTGGTCTCTCCGTTGTTTTGAGAAAGAGTACCTGTTTTCGGAATTAGTATGGTGCTATCTCGAATTATTTAAAAACCCTTGTAAATAGTAAATGTTTTAGTTGTGTTATTAATAAATTAGGTTATTTTAACTCTGCGTGCTTATTTTAACATTAAAATCGAACCTTCCCTTAGACGCCGTCCCATATATATATATATATATATATATCGGTAGCACATTTTACACTATTTTTAATTTTTTTTCAAAAATTGGGCTTTGGCTTAGAATTGGTGAAAATTCATTGAAAGAAATAAGTTTCTGCTAATTTAATTAGAAAACAAGATTTGATTAACGATTGTTCCAATGGCTTAGTGGTAAAATTGTTCGTCAAATATAAAATTTGTTCGATAGAAAAAAAATTTCTTTCTAAGTTAAAAAGAAAATAATAATAATTGGATTAAAATTATTACATTAAAATTTTAAATTGTAAGCTTCAAAGAGAAGTAATTTGTGTTCATTAGTTAATTCACAACTTTCGGTTAAGTATAAAATAAGTATACTTTCAATTCTTCATTCAGTCGCTTCACAGAATTTAAATATTTTTATATACATTTCTTCAATAACTGGTACAGGTCGAGTGGTCTAGGAATCGGAATATGGCTAGCATGTCATGGGTTCGATCCTAGTATCACAAAAGATCCGCCGTGTAGGGGAACGGATGCACGTTAAATCTGTCGAGAGCTCAAACGTCTTCCCGTTGGTGTGGTGTGGTAGTAAGGAGAGGGGGTGCCAGCTCAGGTGTCGTAAGCGTCACTTGACCAGGGTTCAAAATTACGCGGACCGTCGCCAAAAGCCCTCGTGTTGCTAATCAGTGCGACGTTAATATTCTTTCACTCAATAACTGGCACACAAAAAAATCTTTATAATAAGCATAATTATAAATTATTTATATAAATTAATTTTTTTAAAGCACACATGCAGAAAATATTTAAAGCATTCCTGAATGGGAAAGTTCATCAGATTTGAGATGTTATAAATCTCTGTACATCATAAATCTTCCTTATTGTTCCCTATTTATTACAATTCACAAGTTACCATAATTTCAGCTGGAGACTATATTTCAGAAAGATTTCGCCAAAATTAAGTATTCGAAGCCAAGAATAAATTCGTTTTACAAAACGGGGTGGCGCCATCTGTTTGAGATAATCCTAACTAAGCCAAAAATAATTCAGAATGAACTTAAAATCATAAAAAAGTTAATCAATAAAAACATAAAACTTAATTCTAGCTTCTGGCTGACCAGTCAAAAGAGGGAAGCATGCTTTCTTATATACTATTTAATTCTACTCGAACAAATCAATTTTTTTCTTTTAAAATGCGCTTTCCCTTTTCATTTCCTATACTTTAACATAGAAAACTCAAATTTCATTTTGCAATAATGCTGAAAACTGCGTATTTTTTTTCACAAATCAAAATTCAAAGAATAATTTTCTTTATATCCACAGAAATTTTTATTATTATTGGAGTTTTTCCCTGCCGGCAAATGTGCTTCCCGTTTGATCCCTATCTTTATAACATTGACCGAAAACAGAATTAAGCAAAGACCCCATCAGGTATTTTAAAACGAACCATTCAGAAAATAGTACCTTTGCCAATTACAGATGACCCTGCAGCTTTAAAACAAAACTAAGAACATTTGCACATTTTTATGATTTCTCTGAACTTTAACCTTTATATTATTCTGTTATATATATTTTTCTAATTTGATTTTTCAGTATTATGGATAATACATGTGATTTAAGAATTGCTAATTTGATTTTTAAAGATTATTGATAATGCGTGTGATTTAAGAATTGAATTTTTAGGATTTTATTGGTATTTTATTTCATATTGCCTGAATTTTTACTTGTATTATTTCATATCTCATGTATTTTATTTGAACTATTTTTGAACTGTAATTATCTTAATGTCAACAAAAAATACAAGCACGTATTCCAGTTACTGAATATAACGCATGAGTAGGTGTCACTTAGATCTCAAATTAATATTATCAGTGAGTATATATATATAATATGTATTAAAAAATTACAATAAAATTTTTGATGAAAAATACAGTACTTTTTTTTAAATGTCTTTACATGAAGTACCTATAACATGTTGATCTACTTTAAATATTATTTTTAATTTACATTCTTTATAGTATTTGTGTGTGTGTGAAATGGAGCTCTCTTAAAGTACCTTATAGTTCTAAGGGTTACGTGAGTTTAAAAGGTTTGAATATTACTGTGGCACATAAACTGGCTCGTTATCCTAATTTGTATCCTCGTATTATCCTAATTTGTACACAATACCACCCATTTCACGTTATAATTAGCACTTGCAGAATTTCACATGATAGACCTTTGGTAAAATCAAAATTCAAATCACAACTCAGTTGAGGTACAAAAAATATTTTAATATAAAATAAAAATTAATATTCTAATTAAACATATATAATTATTCCTCAAAGTGTAGCTTTTTATTCATAGGAGTATATATATTACAGAAACATTTCATGAAATCCAGTTTCCTAGTTTATAAAAGAAAGTTGAAAAAAAATGCAAATGATTTCGTTAAAGGCATTACATAATAAGTATTATGAATGGTTGCAGATTTCCCTTGAATATATGGCCTGATTTGAAAATACCCAATTGTATCATATTTTAATTGTGTGACTTTTTACAAACAATTTTGATTCATATTTGTTACTTCACTAAAGAATTAGAAATTTGCAGTGCTTTTATCTTAATTTTTAAATTTATTTGTTTGCATTAGATTTGATGCTTGGGTTATGGAAGTAAAGAAGTCCGATCTCAAACAATTGGCTTTCAACCCAGCAATGTGATTGTAGTAGCCTAGTGGTCATGGTCACGGACTCTTGACCATCTTGACGGAGTTTGATCCCTAGTGTCACTAAAGCTAAGCCAATATAGAGGGGGCCAATGCAAGTAGTAATGGCAGTACCCCAGATAGAACAATAGAAGTGGGCGTATCACCTCTCAATCAACTGCCCCCAACGGAGCCATCGTCCAACACAAGTGTTTTCCTCCTCCCCCCTCCCCATACCACCCTCAACCTACTAGACGAGAGGGAACACTATTCCCCCGCAACGCGTTATCATGCAACAGAAGGGTCCCCCCAACTTTCCCCTCTCAACCTGTTAGATAAGGAGTGAAGGCGGATCCCCCCCCCTCTCATCCTGTAAGATGCATGTGGAAGTTTATATCCATGTCAAATCTTGTCAGAACAGGGAATGACTTGAATAGGCGTCATTCATAAAATATTTCCTTTTCTGCAGGAGGTTTACGTTTTGTAAAAATATTATTGATGTAGTTTGGTCAGAGTTTTTCAAAGATTCAGCTTTTAAATTGTTATTACTTCAAAATTAAATAAAAAGCCTTAAGTCACAACTTAAGTAAGTTCAAGTTCTTTTTTTTCTCAGAGAAATGAATTGTAGTCTTTTAAATACGAAAGTGAATTATATATTTTTTTACAAAAATACAAGACATATAAATATAAAGTAATGAATAATTTACTTTTTCAACAATTCTAGAGAAAATAATTCTTTATAATTATGTGAAAGTTCATGTGTGTTATTTATAATAAATGCAGAAGGTCTAGTCAATGTCAAGGCAGAATCTATTCTAGAAATTTAAAATCTCATTAACCTAAATCTATTAATTTTCTTATCTCTTGTATTATTATCTCAATTTCTAAAGAAAACCATCCCTCATATTTCGAAACAATGAAATACTTTACTGAATTTTACATTTCCAAAATATACTTACACAGCTGTTTTAGTATAAAACATAGAATATTTTATATTATAAAGAGAGATATAAATAGCATTTTCTTTCCCACTTTTTATTACTTTTCCTTTTATTGCATATTATATTTTTTAAAAGTAATTATATAAAAAAAAAATTCTGTTTATATGCGTGAGTAAGTGAATAGTATAAGAAAACTCCTGCTCCCTCAAGTGAATGTGTAGAAAAAAAAATAGGGAATTAACCACTAATAATAAATGCAAAATTCTTAACAATCAAAACAAGGAAACATCACGACTCCCATAACATAGAAAATCGGAATAAGGTGACTGTAAATTGATTTCTTAAGTTTAAACTTTTTTCAAATCACGGAACCCTTAGAACTATAAGGTGATTTTGAGGACCCTATTCCCTTCCCTCAGAGAAGAATATTTCTTTAAATAATATTTAAAGTAGATCAACAAGTAATAGGTACTTTATGAAACAAACCATTTTTAAAAATCTGTATTGTTTATTAAAATTTACCATAATAATATAATTTACTAACACATCAATAATATTAATTTGTGATTTCCAAGTGTCACCTATACAATTACCTATTAAAATGTTTATATCTGTATGAAAAATTCCTGTGTATTTGGTATGAAATTGCAACCTAAAATTTAAGAGCTGTTCTTGCTTAAATTCAGATTTACCATTGAATATGTCGATAAGTTGTTCCCTCTCCTTCAATATGGGTGGTTTTTCCCCCACAATTATATAAAGGAGCATTTCCCATTAGAAAGCTATTGTACGAAACATTTCGCTAATGAGCGTAAAATTATTCCGTAGAGTTCGGGATAGTAGACAAGAAAATATTATACTAGGGGGTTCATATAAAGAAAAACCATTTTAATATTTTCTTATATTACAGTAAAATTTTTAAAAGCATTACAAAATAAAAGTTTATATTATGCGTTAGTAAAATTTTCAGTTTTTAATGAGCATCAGAAACTTGTGGTTTCACACACTTCACAGAAAAATACGTGAATTCATTTTAAATGGACTTTTATAATTTTCCTTTATTATTTTTTTTGTGTGACTTGTGGAAACCCAGGATTTCATGGAACACAGTTTAAAGACCGCTGTCTTAAGCAGACCAAATAAACAAATAGAAAATGGACCAATCAAGAGTTTTCATTAGAGATATTAGACATTTTTTATATATACTTTCAATATGCTAATTTGTTGAAATTTCTTTAAGTTTTTTTAAAAAAAATTCTTCTTGGTTTTCTTTTTTTATTAAATTAACTTAAGACAATGTTTATTAAACCACTTGTTTTCTTTTAGCACTTTTATATTTCCTATTGTATATATGTGTAAAATAATGATAGGTAGTTATTTTATTTTATTTTTTTCTAAATAAGCTATGAGATGGAAAAACTCTTTTCAATGAAAGCTGAGGGGCTACCATTTTATGTTTTAATAAATTAAACCAACTTTAATTACAATTACAGCTGTAATTATAGTTTACATATTTTGAATATCCATGTAAAAGTTCAAATAGAAATCGCATACACTCAATGGACATAAATTAAGATTTTTTTGAGTTTTTTAATCCATACTTTTCTTAAAACGTTTATAAGTGTTGTTTCTTTATAAAAAATGTATAAATATCAAAAACTCAGAATATAGTTTTTAAAAACATTTTATTACTATTAAAAGTTAAATATAACATCAACAATGAAATTTTATAATGTTAAAATGCTGAGAAAGAAATGTTTAAGAAATTTCTATTCCTTTTGCAAAACAAATTAACGTTTTAATCAAAGACGGAATTAGATTTATTCAAAAAAAGCATAGCTCTTTAAAAAAAAATAGCAGCATTAGATTTAGATTTGCTTGTAGATGATAGCCACAATAAAAAACTTGGTGAAATGCATTTGGATTATTTCAGTACGAAAAACAAGAAAAGCAAAGGGAAAATTTTTCCCCCCCAAAAATCCTTATTATTAAGAATTTTTTTTTAATTACCGAACATCATACACATATGAATATAATATCGAATAGCACAATACATTTAATTCCTTCGTATGTAATATCAAAGAATTGATGTATCGTTGAATTTTATTTTGTAGTTATAGTGCAAATTGAAAGAAATTTACTTAAGTAAATATACACAGCTCTGAAACAATCCTATATATCTTTAAAATTGTAAGGTATAAAATTTGATTTTTTTTATTTGCCGTGTAAATGCTCTGTACGTATCTTTATACCTAATACAATTTAAACGAAATATAATAGTTTTTTTATACCAAGCAAAGAATTTTTATGAAGTTTTAGTTCCTTTTCTGTTTAATAATAGTTATTGTCTGTTTAAGAATTAGTATTGTGTAGTCAGATAAAGTCGAAACATTTGTTTAAAATGTTATTAAGAAGAAAAACAAAATTAAGATACACTTCCGTGCCTAAACTTTTGATAATCCTATCTTCATAAGAAAATAAAATCATTTTTGCGATTTGAAGGAAGTCAAAACTTGAAAACGTTCATGTAAAATGATATTCAAATAATGATTTACACAAATAATCAAATTTATTTGGCAAACAATTTAGCAAAACCTTCGAAGCACTTAAAAACTACATATTTAGTCAATTACAGAAAGTCTATACCTTTTGAAAATCAAATTCACAAAATGTTAAAATCTTATTCGTCCCACGACTCGTCACGCGTTTTTTCTGTTTTTGACTTGTCCGATTCTGGGGTTGTATCCTCAGTTAGTTAAGTAGTACAACATTTCCCCTATAGTTTGTCTTTTCTGCATATCGCGTAGTCATTTCTAGTGATTGATTAATAAATGTAAATTTTTACTATTACTTGATTGTAATCAGGGCCGGACAGTGACCTTTGGGGGCCCGGGGTTAACGATATCTTTGGCTCCTAAATAATTAAGAAATTTGCCTTTTTCCTAAAAAATTAGTGTGTGAAGAAATTTAAAATATACTAAACTTTAAGTCCCCCCCCAAACAATTTAAATACGTTACAAGCAATAACATAATTTACAAAAAAAAATAATAAATAAAAAATAAACTTTTCTACATTTTTATGCAGAATGTTCTTTTATTCGCTCTTCATATTTTAAGTCTTTGGTGAGATCAATAATTATAGAAAGAAGTGATTAATAATTAAGCCTAGTATTTGTTATTGTTGTCCTATATTTTCTTATCTGCTTTGCAGTAAAACATTTTAAGAATATTTCAAAAATGTCAATTCGGGTCTTTAGTGGTACTGAGCTCGAACTCATGATATGCCAGCTACGATCTGATATCTTTGACCACTACGCTACCACGGCCCCACGCGGTTGGTCTAAGACGATCTGCAAATGTTTTTTTAATTTCGAGGAATACCTTAAAGAAAAATGATGTTATAACCAGCAAGTAGTAACTCTAGTTAAAGACCACTTGGAATCCCTTATAGAATCTTTTGGACATTATTACACAAAGAATGGAGATATCAGGCATGGTAATATGTTGATAATCGATCCGTTTGCAACGAATATTCAGTATTATAACTTAAGCACTTATCGTCCGACAAAACTCTCAAATTTAAATTTCGTTCCTCTTTATCAAGAGAAAGAATAAGAGAGATATTTTTTTTTGCTATCATAAAAAGTGAATATCCTTTTTTTAGTGAAGAGGCGATGAAAATTCTGATTGAATTCTACACAAATTATCTATGTCGAGAGGCCTTTTCATGTCACAGCTATCAAAACACGGTACTGACCTCAGCTTGAAATATATACAGTTTTTCGACTTGCAGCAACAACATTGGATCCAAATTTCAATTAAGCTGGAACAACCATCACACTACGAATCTATAATGCTAAGAATTTGATATACATAATATATATTTTAATTGTTTTGTTTCTACAGTTTTTTTATTTTGTTTATTTTATTATGGTATATTAATAAAGCTTTGACAATTTGGTTACAATTAATAGTTTCATTTTATTTACTAGGTACATTTTCCGTGTTTTTAGATCACAAGCGTTTGTTATAAATACACACATGAACAAAAAAAATTAGCGCACCAAGAAGCAGAAGTCAAAATGAAACAAAATTTTACATACGTAAGGACTACTTTCTAATAAATAAATTATTAGAAAGTCAAAAAAAAAGGATAATTTATTTCAGAGAAAAAAGCAAAAGAACGGAGGATTTAATACCCTGCTGAAACCCCTCTAGGTCGAATGCACGGTGCGATAAGATCGGACATACAAGTTCTATAAGATGTCTTGCGACATTTCATTCCATATTTGCCGTACCCTTGCCTCTAGTTCGTTCAAACTCGTGGGATACCCGGCAAATCTGGGAATCAGGTAGACCAAAGAAAGGGTAGTTACAGCGTGGAGACAGTCTTGTAACACCCTTGCCGTGTGAGGCCGAAAATTGTCTTGTTGAAAAAAGCCTCTTGGGTGCCTTTGCATGAGTAGCAACACATGTGGTTGCTGGATGTCATGGACATACCGCTGGGCTTTCATGGTGTCACGGATCAATACCAGGGGTGACAGTGTATTGCAGGCAATGGCACCCATACCATCACACCAGCTGTAGGAGCGGTGTGTCGCTGTAAGGAAAAGGCAGGATTGAGGCGTTCATCATAGGGTCTCTACAAACGAACATGATTGTCATCACTGCTGAGATTGAATCTGGATTCTTCGCTAAAGGCATCCTGGTTCCATTCCGCTACAGTTCAGTTTCCTCGTGCGCGGCACCGCTCCAAACGCAGGCGTCGATGGGTGGGCGTCTAGGGCAGCACACGTAATGGACTCCGCGATCCCAAATGTCCTTCAGCTAAGCGTCTTCGTATGGTTCGAGAAGACACATGGGTCACTAGTGAAGGTGCTACCTGTGCCTGGATGGTGGCCGATGAAGCAGTTGACTGTACGCGTGCATTTCTTATGATGTGGTGGTCTTCTCGACGACTGGTCTTTCGAGGGCAACCTTAGTCTGGTTTTCGTGTAAATAACATCTCTCGGATCCACTGGTCCCAAAACCTCCTCGCAACACAATCAAAATGTCTAACTGACAAGCTACTCGCCTAGCTGACCACCCAGTTTCCATCATGCCGAAGATTCTACCCCTCTGAAACTGCGACAACTTCTCATATTGTCTTCGAAAACGGCGTAATGACATGTCTACCTCAGCGCTTTCTTTGTAAATGATTCAGCACACTCAAACAAGCTTTGGTTATTTTTTTTATACTCCATGGAGAATGACGTTAAATGCCCTCTAACGGCTATACGTAATGTGCAATCACGCTGCATTTCTAATCGCTTGCATATCTCCCCGAAATGTACCTTCATGACAAGTTTCTTTACAATCCCGCAATTATTTCTTGGTGCACTAATTTTTTTGTCCATGAGGGTATATATTTAGCCTTAAGAAATCCTATTAGTGGTCCTCGGGATATAAATTATGAATTTACTGATCCGTGAGGTAAAAAAAAGTTTGGCGAATGCTAGAGGAGCTGATGCATGGTAAATCTGTCTCACCCGTTGGAGATGGGGAAAGTTTGGGGTGGGGTGTGCCAGATTCTGTGTCGTCCTTGCCACTTAACCATGTTTCAAAATTTTGAGGTGTGTCACCAATAACTCTCACGTTGTGATGTTAATAAACACTCGCTTTCTAAAAGTGATTGCTTGGCAAAATGATCAGTTTCATCAACAAAACTCATCATATTGCCTCGAAGTTAGGAAACAATTCGACAATAATGAACTAAATTTTACGTGAATATTATAATGATAATTTTTTGTTGTTGTTATTTTCTTTGCAATTGCAGTATTTTTTAATAACCAACCCTATGGAGGATAAAACTATTCCTTGTAAATTTTTTATAGCACAGTTTCATATTACAATATGTTGTGGTTCAAAGTCGTAAAGTGTGTGCCAGCCTAGTCAGTGACATCATGATTGAAGATGATGTTTTTATTTATTTTTATTTACATAAGAAAAAAATCCCGCTCTCTTTTGGACTGATCCGAAGTATGCCTTGCGTGATAGTTTTTTAAATATAATGAAAGAGATGAAAATTTTGAGGATATAGTAGAATGATGCGTGAGCGAGAAGAAAGGTGTTCATTGATACGTAACAGAAAGTAGGAACACTGTATGAAATGATAATCCTTGTAATTCTGATATGAATCTTGAAATTTTATTTCATGTTCAAATACTTTGGCAATAGTTTAGCACTTATTCCTGATGAAATCAGAAATTATATATGCGAAATAAATAATTTTTTTCTTTATCTAGTCACTAATAAATATTTTAGTGATATCAATAATACATAATGGAATTTATATTGAATAAAACTGATAAAAATATTGATTACTCACATGTTGATTAAAACTGATAAAAAAATTATCATTTCTGCAATATGTTAACTAATTTTTCTTAATTTCTTGAGAATCACATAAATATTCAATCAAAGATGAAAAAATACTAGGAAAAAGAATTTATGATTCTTCATAATTTTGATTTGAAACATTTCATGTGGCTCCGATAGTCCTGGGGCCCTGGTAGCAAACTTATGTCTGGTATTGTTTCTCTCTAGTTATGTCACAAAGGTCTTTCGTATCTCTTCAAATTTTCGGGGACTCACATGTACGTCCTTGTGAAATTTGGAGAGAGGGGTTGTGACGGATCTATTCTTGACATTTTTCCTACTAAACCTCTTGGGGAAACTTTTAGGCTAGCATTCAAATTAATTCACAGCCTTTCAAGAAGAAACCGTGATATTTAAATTAGTTTGACTACATAAAGTCTAGGTTTTGTAGATGTAAGATAGAAGGGGCAGGGGTGATGTTACGGTGTAATGTAAGTTTGAATATTGGAATATTTCATTCATAAACATAGCGCGAGTTAAGGAAGTAATTGCTAAGAGATTAAATTATTAGATTGAGGATTTAAGGTAGATAGAATTAGTTATCGGTTCATTAGCGTTTATAGTTTTTTACTTCATATACCTTAAACATCAGACAGAAAGCTGCATGAAGAACAAGGGGGAAAAACATTTTCCAGGAATACACTGCATATTCAACTTAAAAAAATAACTTTATATTAAAATTAATGAATTTTTAACGAAATTTTTTTCTAATTTTTAACTAACAAATAACTCTAAACATACATCATTTTGCAACAAGTGGATTTAAAAGTACACTAATGGGTCCATAAATTTAATTGCTGATGAAATTTGTAAATTTTACTTGAGTTTTTTGTTCGAAAAATTGCTCTAGGTGAGTGATACACCTGGTGAAACTAGTTCAAGGACATTGACCAACCTAAAATGTGATAAGAGAAAGAATAATTGAAAAATGTCCTGTACTATTTTAAAAATAGAGAGAAAAATATCATTAAATAGTTAATGCACTTTGCTATTTCGAGGTTATATTACGATGCACGTAATAAAATGTTATTGGTCCTAAGGAAAAGTTCTTTATAGGGAGAGGTTCGACTTTATACATATAGAGAGAGAGAGGGGGAGGAGTGTCTCTCCGTGTGGTGCACCTCAAAATTTAGTAAGAAGTAAGAGAATAAATTGCTAAGACATTATCAAGAATAGAAATGGAATAAAATGAAGTACACTTTAAACATACACACACAGCCCCTTTAATTAGAAACTTAAACATAAAAACTCGCTAATTTAACACTTAAAAGATATTTTTCTGTGAATATGCTGTAATTGTTAGTGTGTCTTCCGAGAAAATTTAGATTTATTATTTTTCATATTGAAGATTTGCCTTTGCATATCTCATTTTTTTAATGCTAGGTTATTCATTTAACAAATATAATTACAATCTCTCTGAATGATTGCGATGAAGCTGTGCTGATAAACACTGATTTTATCCCCACGCTTTCCAAGAGATGAAATGCAATTTTGAGTTTAATTAAAACATTTTACTTGAGATGCTGCATAAAATAATTTTTCTCAAAAGAGAATTCCGGAATTTGAACCGCAAGGGGCGTTACGCGGGGTTAAGAGGCGTTATAAATAATTGTTTCTATTTTTAAACTACTTGACGTTCAATCTTGAAATTAGGTAAGCAGATTCCTTTTTAGAGTAGAGATCCGCTAAAAAATGAGTTTGGTGAAAATTGACCTCTAGGTGACTTTGTGGGGCATAGGGGGCGTTATAGATAGTTATTTTCCTTTTTAAACTATTAGACGCACAGTCTTTATATTTAATAAATACATTCCTTTAATAGAGTAGAGATCAGCTACAAGATAGGTTTTGGGAAAATAGCCCCCAAGTGGCGTTGCGGGGGATTAAGAGGAGATATAAATAATTATTCCGATTTTTAAACTAATAGACAAACAGTCTTAAAATTTGGTAAGCAGATTCCTCTTATAGGATAGTGATACGCTACAAAATGCGGTTCGTGAAAATCAACCCCCAAGTGGTATTGTGGAGCTTAAGGGGTGTTATAGATAATTATCTCCATTTTTAAACTACTAGGCGTACAGTACTAGGCGTACAGTCTTGAAACATGATAATCACAATCCTTTCATGGGTTAATATCCCCTATGTAATGTGTTTTTTGAAAATCGACACCTAGTTGGCGTTGTGGGGGCTCAAGGGTGTTATACATAATTATACCTATTTTTAAGCCATTAGACATACAATCTTGAAATTTGGTAAGCAGATTTTTTTCGTAGAGTACAGAACCGCTACAAAATGGGTTTCGCGAATATCAACCACCAAATATTATTTCGAGAGATTAAGGGGCGTAACCGATAAATATTCCCGTTTTTAAATTATTAGATCTACCAGCTTGAAAATTTGTAGGCATGTTCCTTTGATGGAATAGAGTTCCTCTAACAAAGAGTAAAACGAAAATCGACCCCTAAGGATGGTTACCAGGGGTCAAGAGGAGTTATAGAAAAAATTCTTCTTCTCTTGAATTTGTTGCGTATTCATCATTTAAAGTAAAATCTTCGGTACAGGAATGATGAAATGCTGGTTGATTTATAGCTCACAGTTTATTCACACATAAAACACAGTTATATAAATTAAGTACACAGAGTATATATATTTTACCCACGTATAAACTTGAAATTCGTAATATCGCATACCCAGAGCTCGTAAAAACTAAACCGTAGCTTAGAACGTATTGGGCAGAACTGAAAACTTAAATATAATTGCATTCGTTTAGATACAGGATTAGAAATTGGGAGGAAACCTCATTGGCCAATTTATTGCTTTTCAACATCCTCCCACCTTTTGAGTAGTCCTGTAATGATACTCAAAACATTTAAAAACATTAAAAATACATAATACTTAGCGTAAAATGTATAATAAATTTAACTAACACATCAAAGAATAATATATTATCAAGTATAAAAACTAACTTAAAGTTTTAAATTTTACAGACGGACTGTTGGTTTTACCAGTCTACCACACCTTGTTATAACTGAAGGTGAGTCATCAGCAACACTTAACACAGTACTGCCCATCAATAGGCGGAATAATCTCTGAACAGGTCTCAATAATTCCGAATTTGCAGTTTTAATAACAGCAAGTCTTATCTGCCCATCTGGACCAGGAATCAGTTTTTCTACACGAGCTAAGTCCTAAAAAGTTTGTTTCTTGTTAAGGGGACGGTGGACCTTTGAACTTAATTTCTTAAATTATTATCTTAATTAGCTGAAATTTTAATCAGTATAGTAAATAATCACTATAATTCATAATTTAAATATTTTTTAAAAAAAATTATAATTTAATTTTTTAAAAACTTTTTAATTTTTTTAAACTTTTTAAAAAAATGCTCCTTGTGCGTTAGTTTTTAAGATATTTTCTTAATTTTTGTTTATATATTTATGAACTATAACTAAACATATCTGTGCATGGATTTTAAATTCAGAATAAAATTTGATGAAAAAAAGATACATTTTCCATACTATATGAAATATTTCACCAATTATCAGACATTCAAGGTAATCAAAACAACGTAAAATATAATCCGTTAAATTTTTAACAAGACCAATACACAAATTTGTGAATTATATCATTTTTTATGACTTGTGAAAATTTTAAAAAGATACGATGAAATATGAAACGCAAGGAGCATTTTACTTAATCATGAAAAGAGAAAATTCACGAACTGAGAAAAACACATTTTAAACAATTGTTTGTGTAATATGAAAAAATAAACAAGATTTTACATAATTACTTACCCTTACATGAAAATCAAACATATAAGAGATTATTATAGTAGAAATCTAATAAATATTTTAAAATTTATTATATTTAGTTATAAATTGAATAATTCAAATAACAGCATCCGCAAAGCTGATATTTATAAAAAAAAACATAACGTGGCAAGACATTCACTTAAAATTTACCAGCACAATATGATATTCCTTCAGATTTTATATTTTTGTTTTCTATTGTATTAGAGATTTTTCGCTTCTTAATTCTTTTATCTTTTGCAGTTTTAAAAGTTTTAATCCAACTTTGCTTTAAACGACGGTCATCTCTCATTTCACTAATTTGCATCGAGGATATGGAGGTGGCATTGATTCAAAGAGACTTTCGATGTGTTCTTTGGGTACAGCAGACCAAACAGCTTCCATACGTTGCCAAAGTTGATCTGGTGTGGCAGCTGGGGGTGTAATCTGGGTCAATCGCTGAGCAACCATGGACCACATGTATTCTATCGGCGAAAGATCTGGAGAGCAAGCCGGCCAGGGAAGCAATTCAATCTGGTGATTGACGAAGAACCTTTGAGCAATGCGTGCCACATGTGATCGTGCATTATCCTGTTGAAATATGGCTGTGGCCAAGCTCTGACTGTAAGAAAGGACAACCGGCTCCAACACCTTGGAGATGTAGCGCTGGCTGTTTAAAGTACCGGCAATGCGTACTAGAGGAGTGCGAGAGTGATATCCAATACGGCCCCATACCATAATACCCGGTGCAGGACCAGTGTGGCGGTGCATAACGCAGCTGTTCAGCATCCTCTCTGAACGGTGTCTCCAGACTGGAATCCGACCATCGTGGTGTTGCAGATAGATGCGTGACTCATCCGTAAAGACAACTTCATTCCATTCTGCCACCCAACATCCTTTTTTCATCGCACCATTGGCGGCGGAGACGTCTGTGGTTCTGCGTCAAGGATAGACCAAGCAATGGACGTCTTGCGGAGAGACCACTTTGCTGTAAAATGCCTCGAATGGTACGCGTTGACACTGAATGATGCGTTACAGTCCCAATGTGTTGTGCTATAGTTCGTGTTGTGGCTGAGCGATCCGTCACTGCCATGCACACAATTTGCCTGTGCTCACGTGAAGTGGTGCACTGAGGTGGATGCGATTGACCATGTCGGTCCATCGTACCCTCCTGCATCCTACGGTCACATACCCACATTACAGTTGTTTGGTTTCGTCCAACACGCGACTACCGATTTCAATGAAAGATAATCCACAATCTCGGTAGGCCACTGTCCTTCCTCTGTCGAACTCGGATGCTTGATCAAAAGCTGATCGCTATTTTCTACGAGGTATAACTGATCGTTTTTTGAAAAAGCCACAAGAAAAAAACAATTGCCAAACTTGAAATCGTCGAAATCTCCAAGCCTTAAATAGCGCTTTGAGGTGGCTCCACAGGCGTGCGTGATGTGTGTTTGCGCTGAAATTCTAATCATTTGCATATCTCACCTCCGCTAATTGTTGTAAATTCCATGTTATTTGCGTGCTTCCGTCAGGGTGTTGCATTTACGGTGGCCAGCAGTGCATATATATATATGTTTACTGCTGTTTGTAAAAAAGGCCACACCTTGAAAGAATTATCAGAATTAAATTAACTTTGCAGCAAATATCAATTATAGGATGTTACGTAAAATAGTGAAGTTTCATAGCCACCGCGCATGCATGGTGTGCGTAGCGCCCTCTGAACTGATGTTGAAAGCGTATAAATAGAGGGCTGTAGCGGGACGTTGAAAATAATTAATGATTATCTGTTAGTGGCGAACGTTCAGTGAGACCTAAGTTTGCCTCTACGAGGAAATAAGGAGAAATTCCAACAACTTAAGGAGTTTCAAAGGGGGGGGGGACTATCGGCCTTTGAGAAGGAGGATTTTCCTATCGCGCAATAGGAGCACGTGTGCAGTTGAACAGTTCCACACTGGTGCTAGTTTGGAAGCAGTGGACCGACGATCACCGAACAAATCGAAAAACTGGCGGTGGACGATGGAAGCAGTGTAGCAGTGTGCGGTGATCTACACCTGCTCCGCATGGCGGTGAATGATCGTACAGCTTCCTCCAGGCAGATGGGAGCACGTTGGTCTACTGCTACAGGTGTACTAATGTCGGCTTCGTCAATTCGCCGACGTCAGCTGCACTGAGGATTTATACAGGAGCCTTTATGAGGAGCTTTATACAGGATCCCACTCACGGCAAACCATCGTTGGCTGCGTCTGCAATGGTGCATGAGAACAGAGCCTGGCAAACTGACTAGCACCAAGTTGTCTTTTCAGATGAATCACACTTCAGTTAGTGTTAGGAGTAATTGGAGGAGTAAAAAATGTATTAGGAATAAAAAAAATAATAAATTGCCTAAGAGAAATCATTTTACTTGCGAAACGGAGGTCTTTATTCCTCATAAACCACCGAGCATTTATTAAATTGTTGAAAGTATAGCATGTGTTTAAAATCAAAACGGGTTAAATTTTTTTTAAATCAAATTAAAATCTGTGATTTCAAGTAAAAAAATTTTTGATTAACAATTTTTTATAAAGAGTAAAAAAAAAGTGTGGGTATATTTAATTTATTAAATCACTGATTTTAAAAGAGCAAAGTATGGAGTTTTTTATTTCTCAGTCGGGTTATTCATCATAATTATAATAAATCCATACATAATGATTGGAAATTTTCGATTAGGGATTTACAGGAAAAAATACTGCTTTACTTAAGAAAAAAAATATTAATTTAAAACAATACATTTAAATTCCTCCATCACTTTTTTAAAGTGATGATAGCGAAGTAACATCGATTAAGTTCTTTTCAAATATTATGGAAACTTTTGTTTTATAAATGGATGTAAAAAATAATTTTTTGTATTAAATATTTGTACGAAAAATGAAACAAAAATAAATTTTTCTCTCGAATTTTCTTTTTTTACTCGCCAAATTTAGTGAAAAAATTTGAAATGTTGAAAATGACATATAAATTTGTAAAATTCCTTGATGGTTGAAATTCTAAAAATTCAATATAATTCGGATAACTTTCAGTTGAAGTAAATCCTTTATTTATATGTTTTCAGTGTAGTGTATGGTGCTCTAGCGAATGAATTTTATTTGGATCTCAAGTGGGTAATAATTAACATCTTGTCGAGAAATTGAAAAGGGATTTGTAAAAAGATCAGCATTTTTTTATAAGCTTGAAAATAATTAAACCTAGCACTGAATATATCATAAAAAAGAGATAATGATTTTTTAATCTATCATAGCTGGGAGCACATTATCAACTTTGGAAGGTAGTTCCTACATTTTTTTGAAATGGGTTAATCTTTTTACATAAAAGCAAACGTTTGTTTACAAAGGACGATTGATGGCCACAACCAGGGTAAAAAAAAAATGCAATATTTTCCCTGTAATCTTAAGTTTCAATTATCCAAATGTTCCATCGTATCGGTAAGAAAGCTAAATCCTAAAAAGCCAATCCTCATTCTTCAGTAGCAAACACTCACTGGGCATTTCATTGTTTTCATCCAGATATTTTTTAAAAAACCACTCTTTCTCAAATTCCAAATTCTTACGAGTGCACTTTCCTTTGCAAAGCAAGCATACTTAATACATTAAAGCGTATTCTGTACATGATAATTTTCTATTGTAATTCAAATAATTAAGCGTATTTAAAATGAATTTTAAGACTTCCTTTTTTATCTAAAATGTCTATATTTCAATAAAATTATAAAAAAAATTGTTTTCTGTAATCCTTTCAAATCTTTCCATTTTTCAATAAGTCTTCGCTTGCCACTGTTATATCTCCGCCGTTCCAAACAGTGGCACGCGTGCCATGGGTTGGCCACCCTTGGTGTACACCATATAGTCTACACACATATCATATATATATATATGTAATGACTTCTTCTAATTCTCCTTAACTGTACCCCGTAAAATGATTTTCTAGTTCTTTCGCCTCTGACTGTTATAATCTTAATCTAATTGTACGACCGCGTAATCTTAATCTTAATCTAATTGCTCCCGCTCATTTGCAGCCAATCACGACTCCTGTTATAAAAGAGTCGTACGACCTTCACCGCCACTATAAAGGCTCTGAACACACGGTTACGCGCGCTTCTTCTCTTCTTGTCATCATGCAGTCTGCCGCATCTAGTGTTTGTGTGTGTCTATTTGTGATTCCGTCTATCTGTGTGTCTTCATGTTCAGTGTTTAATAAAGAAGAATAGCTTTTCCACGAGACTGCCTCTTCCATAGTAATGAAAATGCAACATCAACCATATAAGGAAATACCAACACCGGCCACGCTAGCAAGATCTTCGCCAAAAGTCGTCCTCCTTTACTAAATCCATCATTACAACATCGTCGTATTACACCACACACACACACCACACACACACACACACACACACACACACACACACACACACACCACACACACACACACACACACACACACACACACACACACACAACACACAAACACACACACACACACACACAACACAATATATATATATATATAGGGTGTTTCATAAATGATGGGAGTAACTTTAAGGGGTGATAGTACACATCAAGACGAGTAATAGTAAATAGGAAACCAAGTGTCCCAAACGTCTTCCGAAGGAGAAAGGCGCCATCAAAGTTTAGGGTCCTAAATTTCAAATGATGATAAAAAACGGAAAAATGGATCGATTCATTTGCGGTTTTCACTCAAATCATTCTTTAAATTAGTATTTTCTTAAAAAAAGTTTGAAAGACGAAGTTAAAAAAATGCAGTTAGAGGGCGCTCTAGACTTTAAAGTACCAAACAACTACTTTTTACCAGTATTTTTTAAATTTTGTTAAATGTTTACAAAAGCTTAAATTTTAACTTGAATTTTGAGCGCAAAATTGAAACCATCGGGAGCGGATAAGTGGCGCAAATGTAACCGCGTTCAGGGGGGGGGGATTTGAAATGCTCGTATGTAATGATCAAAATAAAAAACGATAAAGCAAACTTTAAGAGGCGATAGTACAACAGAAAAACAATCAACTTTGATTAGAAAATGCATGATTTGAATTCAATCGCAAACGTGTTAGAGCATCTTCAAATTTTATCCATGCAAGCATTATAGCTGCAAGTTTCTGGAAGAAGAACATTATATATATAAATTGTGATATGGGGAAGAAGAAGAATGCATATGCAAATTGGTATTAAGATAAAAGCCACTGACCCGAGTGTGCAAGTGTAAATCACGGTACAAACGTAACGAAAGATGTTGCCCTTCACTAATCAAGAAAAGGCTGATATGCACTTCATCTACGGAACTGCAAATGGGAATAGTAAAGAGGCGCGATGATTGTACGGAAAAAAGTTTCCCATCCCTTGGCCTGCGTGATCGCCCGATCTTTCATGCCTGGATTTATTTTTGTGGGGACACCTGAAGAGTCTTATGTATGAGACTCCTATCGAATCTGCAGAAGAACTCGTCGCCTGACTTTCGGCAGCTGCAGGAGAGGTGCGCGATACTCCTGGCGTGTTTCAGAGGGTTTGTGGATCCCTTCTTCGCCGTTGTACCGCATGCATCGCCTCTAATTGTCAGTGTTTCGAACAGCTATTGTAATCATTTCTAATTAAACTTTTTTTTATAACGTAAATGTTCTTTGTTTCCTTTTTTGTCTCTTAAAACGAAATCTGTTTCAGCGCCCTCTATCACCTTCGGGTTAAAATTACGAGTATGATTTCTTTGATGAATGTTGCTTGTTTTGGTGTTGTACTATCGCCTCTTAAAGTTTGCTTTATCGTTTTTTATTTTGATCATTACATACGAGCATTTCAATTTTCCTCCCCTGAACGCGGTTACATTTGCGCTACTTAACCGCTCCCGATGGTTTCAATTTTGCGCTCAAAATTCAAGTTAAAATCTAAGCTTTTGTAAACATTTAACAAAATTTAAAAAATACTGGTAAAAGGTAGTTGTTCGGTACTCCAAAGTCTAGAGCGCCCTCTAACGGCATTTTTTTAACTTTGTCTTTAAAACTTTTTTTAAAGAAAATACTAATTTAAAGAATGATTTTAGTGAAAACCGCAAATGAATCGATCTATTTTTCCGTTTTTTATCATCATTTGAAATTTAGGACCCTAAACTTTGATGGCGCCTTTCTCCTTCGGAAGACGTTTGGGACACTTGGTTTCCTATTTACTATTACTCGTCTTGATGTGTACTATCGCCCCTTAAAGTTACTCCCATCATTTATGAAACACCCTGTATATCAAATCTGCGTGATCAAATCACACATGTTCAGGGATGCTAATATGAAAACAATAAGATGTATACAAATCAAACTAAATAAGTTTGTCCGCTTAATATTTCAAGACATATACAAAATCATAATGATTGAATTATCTTCGATCCACTGTATCATTTCCAAAATCAAGTTGTTAAATTACTTTAAATTTTAGACAAGGGAAATTTCGAAAAACAGTGAATCCTGATATGTGGCCAGTATATCAAAACACACAATTTCAAGATAAGAAAATTTTTAATTTAAATTTAAATTTAGTAAAGTTACTGATGAATAAAATAATTAACAAAATAATAAAATTTAGTGGATAAAAAGAATGCAATGCGACTTTAATTTTATTTTTACTCACAATCAGTACATTGGTATTAGTACCATTAGAGTCATTTCTCTAATAACTAACTTTATATCCTTTCAATTTTAAAACACCAATACTATCATATAAATGAAATAATTCCTTTTACAATTTAAAATAAATAATGAAGTACATTAACATTTCTCAAAATTTTATATAATAAAACACACTCTACTTTCTCTTCTAAATATAAACAACAATATCACTTAACGCAAAATATATTATATAAAAATTTAAATATCATTTGCATTACTGTTCCTCTTCGAAGAGTCTTGTTAAGCAAAACTCAGTCACTTCTGTACTACACAATACATTTCTTTTCTTTTTCTCTTTATTTTGTATATTTTGTTGAATGTAATTCAAGTGAGATTTTTCAGCTGGATGAAAATGCCTTAAACGGATTGAATGAACTAATTCAGTCTCAGTTTCAATCTCTATCTATTTCAAAGAATACATCTGAATATTTGCTTAATACTGTATAAGGACCTGAAAAAGGGGGACTTAATTTCCTCCTATTGAGGTATTGAAATTCCTCATACATCACTAAGTCACCAACCTAGAAATCAGCTTCCTGAAATTTTTTGTCATATCTTAATTTTATTTATGTTATAATATTGTTCGGTTCTTTCTTTGGCTAATTTTCTTGCTTCTCTTATGGGAGGATATATTTCATTATCTCTTAATGAAATTTCAAAAAGTAAATTGCCATACATTAAATAGGAGGTAGGAAAGCCTGTTATTGGGTATGTGGAGTTTGATTATATTGAAGCGTTAATTTTTCTAAAATTTTTGTCCATGTGGGACTTTACTTGCGTTATTACTAATTTCGCATTTTAAGCGGGTAATGATAGTTTGATTTACTCTTTTTACTTTTCCATTAGTTTGCGGTCGATAAGAAGTAGTTAGTAACTGAGTGACATTATTATGTTTTAAAGAATGTTTGAATTTTGAAGAGGTAAATGCAATATTTCTGTCACTTAATATTTTTTCTGGTATATGGTTTTTCAATATTTGCCTCAAACAATTCATGTACGTATCAGTGGATGCATTCTTTGAAGGGAAAGTCCAAATATATCTGGTGGCATGATCTATAATAATGCGCAAATATTTCTTTACTGAGTTATAATAATTTAAACCACCTATACACTATCTATTGATAACAGTTCAAAACGTTTCTCACATAAGGGAAGTGATTGCATCAGTCCGCATTTTTTCTGATGTGACTTCTTATTAAACTGACACGTTTCACAGTGTTTTATATAATTCCTTACATCTGCGACGGGTCTATCCGCGTCAATCTTCCATTAATCCTCTTGGGTAATTTTGGGGCCAGCAATTATTCTATTTCACAGCCTTCTCGGGAAAAACACGAGATAGTGATATGCTAATGAGTTCGACTATATAAAGTTTAGATTTAGTAAGAAAAAAAAAGGAGAAGGAATTGCCAAATTAAATGTAAATATCGACTACGGATCTCTTCAGCGAGCTTAGCGTGTATTGGATAGTATTTGATATTATTAATCATTGAAGGAATCAAAAAGATTAGATTTAGTACCGACCTGACGTTAGTAAGTGTTCGTCTCCTTTGTCAATTCTGATAGATGAGATTACTTAGTAGGGAATATTAGATTTAAAGGTTATAATTGAATATTAGATTTGAGTATCAGGATTATTATAGGGATTAGATAATCACTCCAGGGTTTCTACTTGTTGTTGAACTTGTAGTTGTTATTTGTGTGTTGTTAATAAATATTTGTAATTATGGCTTTCGTTGGTGATGATATGTTTCCTTCCACACCTAGAGACGCGCCAGGCAATGTGAACCCAGTCCAAGATAGGACTGGGGCACGACACATCAGTTATAATTGTTATGCAGTAATATTGTGGTTATATTAATTTTAACATGGTAGCTG
Organism: Trichonephila clavata; assembly: GCA_019973975.1. NCBI lineage: Eukaryota > Metazoa > Arthropoda > Arachnida > Araneae > Nephilidae > Trichonephila > Trichonephila clavata. Next base: position 32,222 of record BMAO01007856.1, read on the forward strand.
CACCAGAATGACCAAAATCATGTGTTGCTATTAGTTTCACTCGTAGTGCTTTGAGTACAATTATTTTACATAAAACGTCTTTTTACAACGAAAACACCATCTCTCTTAAAACATTTTTGGGGCTGATGTATTTTCTAAATTTTGAAAATGAATTATCTCATTGATGTCTAATAAAGGTTCTGTGGGAGTATTAATTAAATGATAAGCAATAGGATTTCTGGTTAACATATCAGCTTCAATATTAATACTACCTTTCTTATATTTTATATCAAAATCTTACATATAGAAACTTTTAAAGAAATCTAAAAAGTCGACATGTGGGATTTTTAAAATTTTTAAGCCAAACTAATGCATTATGATCTGTGTGAACTGTGAAATGAGATCCATGAGAATAGCAATGGAATTTATCTAAACTATCAATTATTGCTAAGCATTCTAAATCAGTTATTAATTTCATAATTTCTCAATCGTCTTGAGTGAAATGCAGTCGGGTGTTGGTCTCCATTGAGTTTTTGTTGTTTGAGGATACATGATATGGAAGTTTTCGATGCGTCAACATAAAGATGACAAGGGTAATTTGGATTGAATAAGGCTAAAATAGGTTGTGAAATTAAGCTGTCTTTAAGTTTTTGAAAAGACTGTTGACATTCTGAAGTCCAGTTCCAATTTTGATTCTTTTTTAAGAAGATTAATTAAAAAAATGGCATTCTTAAATTTGCATATTGAGGAAAGAATTTATGATAGACATTAATACTACCGAGAAATCTTTGTAAATCTTATACATTTCGAGGAGGTAAGAGTTTTTAATTATATCTACATTCGTAATGTTTGGACTGTATGACCCTTGTTTTATCTCATTTAATAAAAAATCAATTGTATCTTTACCAAATTTACGTTTTGAGAATTTTAATACAATATTTTCTACTTCACAAATATAAAAATTTCTTCTAAATGCTTTGTATGTTCTTCAATTGATTCTGAAAATGCTATTATACGTCAAAGTAATTTAGTGCAAATTTTATTTGGTATTTATTTAGAATTTGTCGAATTGCTATTTGAAAAATAGCTGGGGAATTTTTATATCCAAAAGGCAAGCGATTAAATTGAAAAAGACCATAATGTGATGTAAATGCAAGTTTTTGAGATTCATTTTCATCTAATTTAATATGCCAATATCCACTGCCTAGGTCAATCGTTGAGAAAATTTTTGCATGTGTTAATTTATGTAAAACTGCATCTATTCGAGGAATTGGTTCCGCATCTAATTTTGCGATAGCATTCAACTTTCTATAATCGATACATAATCGTGTTCGAGCATTATCCTCTTTTTTAAATGCTAACGTTATAGTGGCAGCGTAAGAACTATGAGATGGTTTAATTATACCTGCTGTCAGTAATGCATCTAACTGTTTTTTTTTATTTCCGCGTCATCTTTAGCAGAGGTTTGATAAGGGCGATTTGCAATGAGTAATTCTGATGTAAGTGCGAATTTAGGTGAAGTACAGCTTATTTCACCCACATCAAATTTATTTTTAGCAAATAAGACATGTTTATATTTATCAATATATCATTAATAATATCATAATCACTATTAGGGATTATTTCTATATTAAACACATGTTCAACTTTTTATAAATAATTTTATTATTATTAAATTTAAGACTTTTATTATTTAATGCTTAAGCGTTTCTTTAATAATTTCTTTAGGTTCACCTTGCTTTGGAATTATTTAGCCTCTTTGAAATAATTTCTGTTCACTAAAATTAATAATTAATTAAAAACTACTCATAATCTGACAAGATATGATTAAAAAATAAGGTAGTTCTACATTTACTATGAGGAATTCAATATCTTTAATAATTTTTCCTATTTTTATTGGTAAAATAATATATTCCTAGGTGTTCCACACACACACACACACACACACATTCTTATTTCCTTTGATTTTTGTTAATAAATTTTTACAAATTAGGTTAATATTAGATCCTTTACCCAATATAGAGCTTCACTTTTCTTCACTAATATTCCAACATAATCGCTTGGATGATGAAAAGATCTCATCTTTGATATGGTCGAATTATCGTATTATTTTCTCGTAGTCTATGACTGGGATGGAAAGTTGGAACATCTGGTCGCATTTCCGCTGGTCTTGGTTGCGAAATCCGTTGACTTCTTGGGTACATAGTCGGCCGCTGAGGAGTAAAGGATGGGTGATGATGATAGGATGTTGGACGTTGAGGATATACCTGGTTGTATACTGGATTTCGGGAGTAATTCATCGGTGGTTGATTTGGACCACTACGCCATCTTGCGTATTGAGATATGTGGGCAAGTTGGGACGGATGGGGAAGTGTATTTTTTATCGGTTATTTTGGATTGATAAATTCTGGACGATTTGTTGTTGAAATTTTACTTTCATGTATGTCCAAAATTTTCATCTTTTCTTTCAGCTCTTGTATATCTTTTGAACTTTTTAACTGCATTTCTATGGCTCTGTCTTCTTTTAATACTTTGATTATGTAAAATTTTTCAGCTTCCTCTTGTAAGTCGATTCACGATGCTATCTCTTGCATTCTATAAAAGTATTCTATGTTAGTCTCTTTAGATGTTTTTTCTGTTTTGGCTAGTTGTGAAGATGAATTTCCGCTGGATTTATTTGTGTTCCAAATTCTCGTACTAAGTTCAATTTAAATGCAGTGAAACTCCTTGGTATTGGATTTGACCTAATGAAGGTTGCAATGGGTCCACTTACTAATTTTGTTAAAAATATAATTTTCTGTTTTTCAGTTATTTCGAAAGAATTGCAAATATTTTCGAATTGGTCGAAGTAATTTCGAATTGGTCTTTCTAAGTCATAATGTTGGAAAAAAGTTTGGATACCTTCAAAACGTACTTCATTTTTGACTATGGTTATATGTTGAATTAATTTTTCTTCTTCTGTTTTTGTTGCGTTTTCTTCTTCCGTCATCTTTTCTTTTTTTAATTTGGTCTTCTGCCTTATTTTACATCTTAAAATTCTGATTACTTAAATTTTCTTCAAGTGAATAAGATAATTTTATTTCTTCTATAGCTGTTAGAACGGCGCTTTTCTTTTCGGGGACAGAAGCGTTTCTATTTTTCTTTCTTCCCATCAGAATTGTTTTTTTTTCTTGTGGAGGACGGCTTCACTTCTCGTGTTAGCAGCGCTTTCTTTTTCTCCAGCAACCTTGGGTTCCGCTAATAGAGACACGCATTACTTTCACTGTTCCATAATTTTCTCTACAGCACTTTCTATTATTTTGGTTGATTTGACATCCATTTCTTAAATGTTTTAATTTTTCTCAAAGGATTTAAAATAACGTTAAGCATGCATTTGCAGGCATCCTGCCGGCTTATTGTTGTCATGTTTTTTGAGTGAACATCAAGATATTTTATTTGAACCTTCTTTTTTTCATGAAATCGCTTAGGAATCTGATTTGTAAGAAAGAGAGACGGACACGTGTTAAAAAAATCAGAGTTCGCGGTTACTCAAAAGCCAGATGTCTTTTCAAGTACATATCTTATTGAAGAAGTATACTTGAGAATTTAAGCATGACATAATACGTAGTAAAATTAATGGTCTGATCGGCACAATCCTGTTAAAGCCATGTGTTCTTCATTCCTGAACTGGGTAATACATTTAATATTTGAAGGTGTAACGGGGAAATAAAATTGAGAAATGCTCCAGAGTTTAATTTTAGATCTAAATTAATTATCCTTACATATATATATATATATATATATATATATATATATACATATATATATATATATATATATATATATATATATATGTAATAGACGTGGCCGTTGAAAGGTGTTCTTTACATGAGATTGATGAGGCAGTCCTGTGATTGATTAAAACTGTCTTTATTACACATCTTGAACACATAAAGAAAGACAAGGACGACGCAATACACACACACAAATCAAGCTGCAGTCGGCTACATGTTTATGGTAGAGAAATACAGAAGCGAAAGAGAGTGGGTCTCCAGGAATCTCAGTTTTTATAGGTGGCTCAAATCACATGATCTGAGTGGATAGCTAGATGTAGTTTAGAATACTCTCGTTAAGCGGCTGGATAACTTATTACTTAAATGTGGGTCCTGAAGGGATGGACCAAAGTTAATTAAAAGATATTTAAAAGGATTACATTACTGGGATTATTACATATATATATATATATATATATATATATATATATATATATATATATATATATATTATCACTATAGTTATTTATCATTGTATTTTCTCATTTGTTTGCTCTTTGCAACATAATTATAATTATTTTTAATTGAAATACTACAAAAATTATTCTCTTTAAAAAATTAATTTTTTGGCAACATGGTTTATTATTTCTTTCATTTGGTTCATAATGGTTTTTTTCAACGTAGGCCAGTTTTATCTGTTTTATGGGATTTTTTTTTTATTTTGGTTCTTACTAATTTAGTTTTTTTCTATTGTATTACATCTATAATACTCGATACTAAAAATAATATATGTTTTAGATATTATTACATCCATTCCTCATGTAATATTAATTTTATGCTACAGCAAATTTAATTTAATGGTTTATTTCACCGTAAGCCTATTTTACCTGTTTTAGATACTTTTTTAATTTTAGTTTATACTAATTTATTTTTTTCCAATAGAAGACTTCATTTTTATAATAGTATTTTAGAGAAAATCATAGTTAATTTTATCTTACACATTTCGCTATACTTTTAGTAAAAACTTTGATTTTCATAAGTTTTCTGAAAGATTTTTTGAAGCAAACTTTTATTTTCGTAAATTAGAAGAAATAAGGTCTGTTTTACATGAAATATTTAAATATGTTTGGAATTAAAATAACTTCAATCGATGCAACAACGATATAATTAATATTTGCAATGAACTTATTATTGATTTGGACCCAAGAATTAATAAGTAGTCTTAACAAAAAAAAAACTGTTGAACTTCGAGCAAAAGAGAGTGACATAATTTATTTAAATGTCAATTTTACTATTTAAACACAGTTGAAATGTTAGTACAAAACACAGTCCATATTTCTACAAAAGCAAGTAATCCTTAAAAATTACTTTGTTTATGTAATTGTCTCTTTTTCACAGTCAAAAATATTTCTTTATTTCTTTTGTGAATATTTATTACATCGAAATTTCTAAAAATGTCAATACAGTTTCAAAAAACTCACTGAAATATTCGAGTCAAAAGGAAAGAATAAAAAATTAATTATATATGTTGTATTTAGCATATTAGGAAATCAAGTAAATATTTAAGATATGGGAAATTAATTTTTGTGGATAAGAACTCAACTTAATGCATTTATGACGCTTTGGGAAAGAATTAAATGTACAATAAATTCTTAAATATCTATGAAAAATGTACTTCAATGATTATCCAATTTCGTTTGTGAAAACAAGAATAAGAATATATTTACAAGTTTATTTTTTCTCCCTTTAGAGCGTCGAAATTTTCCGCATTTGAGTTTTTAGCGACGCCAGTAGGTTGTACGAGCCCTTTACTATAGGTATATATATTAAAGTGCTGATTTATTTGGCGGAGCTTCTTCTACTCGAATAGTTAAAAATCTTCTCCAAAATATCAACCCCTTTATTTCCAGCAATGGTCTCTAAACCTTTGGCAGAACCCTTAGAACTATAAGCCAGTTTTGGAGATTCTAAAGCAGATTTTTAACTAATGTGTGGTGATAACTGAGCAACCATAGATCTAACACCTGCTCATATTGGTTACTATCCAGCTGTTCTACAAGAAATCGGGTTTCTGTTTTCGTCATTAAACCTCCAAGTGGATAATGTTAAGCAGATTGCCATTTTAAAAGTTAAAAAAAAAGGCAATCATAGAAAAAAATTAGACTTCTACATAAATTAGAATACTGTTTATTTAAAAGAAATGACATTGCTTATGAACTTAAGCGGTTGTAGTTATAGAAGTGTACTATTTTTTTCCTAAACCTTGGAATAATACTTCAAATAAATGACTTAAAAACATAAGAGTGTTTCTGCAGCACATTTTAAGCTTCTTCGTAAAAAAAGGGGGTGCGATTTAAATGGTGAATATACCTAAAAATTAAAAATTACAGCTTGAAAGTATAGGTACGCGTTATACGACGCATTTTACGTTATTTTCTCTTAATACAGGCGTCCCTCGTATACCACGCTACATGTTAAATACAGTTTCGATATTACACGCTACACAAAATTTACGATTATTATAAGACTTTTTTTTATCTTACTCGGCACAAAACTTGAATTAAATTATTTTTTGTGCGTGTAAAAAATACCTTTTAGTATTACTTTGCGGATAATTTAAAAATAAATTGTAAAGTTCTTTAGCTTCTTATAGAGAAATTCTGCAAGAATTGCAAGCCCGAAACAGACAGGTAATTGCAACTACGTCAGATGACTTACAATTATGGAGAAGTGACAACTGTGTTAGGAGTTTCAACCAACTTTGAGAGAAAAAATAGATAAGTTGTAATTTCTGGGAGAGTGATAGTGAAAGTTCATTTTTTGATTATAATAAAACGTTTCTATTTATTTAATAATAATAATAATCATTTTTTGAACATATTTTTTTGCATTTGATATTTTTGTTTCTTATTAAAAACTTGAAGTTAACTTACTTCTTAATTTATATATTATTGGAACGAAATTTCAGCTATCATATTAAATTTTACACCTTTTGATTTCGATTTAACAAGGTACACATTGTCTTGATTGATATTATTTCAAAGTTTCGTATAACATGGTTTCGATACAGCATGATACATATTGCCCTGATTTTTATTATATGCATGCATAATTAGTTTAATAAATGAATAAAACAATTAAAATAAATAAACAAAGTCTCGTATAAGACGATTTCGATATAGCACAAAAAGAATTGTCCGTGTTGTATGATGGGCGCCTGTATGTAGCATTGAAATGTTTTTAGCTACGTGGAAAATGTTTGGATATTCTGTATGAATTTGTAACCAAAAGTTTAGGAGCCTAATTTAGAGTTTAATGCCAAATCTGTTGATCTGTCGTCGATCTCGGTTCCCTCTTCTTCTTTGACTAGCCTTCTGATTTATTGTATCACTCAAATGTATTTTTCCCCGTACCTTGACATTCTGGGAAATTTTTTTTTTTCAGTTGAAAAGCGTAATCCATTGTACAATAACAATACTGTAATACTTTCAAATTGTAATACACTCATCTGATTTAGATTTCTATTCAAACATTGTTTAGTTTTGAAAAAAAATTGAAAAGTATTTTCTTAGACATACGATGTTTGCAAGTAAAGCATTAATTTTCATTTAATTTTATATGTACATTCAGTAATTGAAGGAATACTTTTAGGAGTTCCCTAGAATGGCAAACATGTTAACTAATTGGAGAAAACATTGAAATCAAATTCCCCCACACAATTTTGGAGCATATTCATGACTTCATTCGCTTAAAAATATATTTGTTTTTATTTTTTTGACTTAAAAAAGTAGGCCCAAAGATTTTCTTCGTTAACCATCTGACTTCCGACGTAAAAGCAAGATTTGAAGGTTGCTGAATAATTTTTCGCATGTCAATGCAAATAATCTTGAATTGAGAATGCACTTATTATCATTACCATAAGCACGTGGAGATAAATATAGTAATGCATATGTTTAACGGGTGAGGTAATTGATATTATTCGTGATATAATGTAGTAGTTTGCATGAGCCCAATAAGAATTTTTCGCCATCTGTACATAGCCCTAATATTTTATTTTCAGTTAACCTGTTTCTAACCAATAATGCATTTTGAAAGTTCGATTAATTGAATCGAAAATATTTATTTTCTTTAATTATTTTATTAATTATGTAAATATTTCCTGATCATATAAATTTCGTAAAAAATAACATGCATAAATTATTAATCAATCATCAGTTTTGAATGTAAAATAAATCCAATTTATAATTTCTTGTACAGATTGTGGTTTTAACAAAATATGTTAAATAAACTTAATACAATAAAATTTTTAAACACAATAAAATAAATTATTTCAGTGTTTTTAAATAAACTTTTGAATAAAATAGCTTAGCGAATGTCCCTTAAGTAAATAATTTGTACTTTAGGAAAAATTAATGAACGGAATTTTTGCTAAAAGAGTTCACTCTTAGTTAACATATCACAGTATCATTCATAAAAATTCAATCTGAATTTATAGAAAAGGGCAGCTTCGAGGATAAAAATAACAATCTAATTACTAATATCAAATATAATAGAGTATCTGAAAACACATCTTTGATTTTAAAAGTGCATTCGACAACATAAACCAGCTCTCTCTCTCTCTCTCTTTCTCTCTAATATTCTTTCAAATTTTCCATAATTGTAATGTTTTCCTTTATTTCCATAATTTTCTAAATTCATATTTTATCGTTTTTTGCAACCCTAATTTTACTATCAAGCAACCAATCAATCAAGGTAACCCACAGGGGTCGTTGCTCGCAATTACCTTGGGGAGTGTGTTTACTTCAATCCAATTCTATAAACTTAAACTCAGATTTTTTTAAAATTCAATGTTCTATCGAAACTCTTTGGGAATCACTGATCAATTTTTCTATGGAAGGTTTAAAATTATTTCGAAATTAACATCAATAGAAAGTTAATTGACCCCAATTTCTTAAGATATTGTAATTTCACTTTAAATTTTTTATTTGCTATGGAGAACGCTATCAATTACTGGTCAAAACTCAATGAACAGCATTGGGGGCAAAATGATATGTCCTATTGATCATAGAATCTTAGCCCTTTTGATTTTCTAATTATTTTTTTAAACGAATATTTTTATTTTTATTTATAGTTTTGACACGTGTATAAATACACTTAAACTATATACTTATTAACTGTATAACACAGAATTTCTCAAACTGTGGGGCGAGTGGTGTGCTTATATTTTTTTTATATGCTCACACCCCCTCGTAGGGTTATCACGCTCCCCTCTCCCCAGGGGAGCGTGATAACCCTACGAGGGGGTGTGAGCATATAAAAAAAATCGAAGCAAATATTATTTTTAAAAAATTATTAATTTACTGAAAGTAAACAAAAAAATACATGCTGACATAATAAAAAATAACACATGTATTTACAATGATATAATACACTTATAAATTTATCAGTACTTCACAATGTATTTTATGATTAATTTAACAAAGCTAAGTTAATAACAAGTTTAAAAATTACCAGCGGACTCATGGGCTTGTAATATATAAAATTACATACAAAATTTAACACTTATTTTGATAGTTTGTACGGTTTATAATTAATCCCTTAGCACTAGATTGCCCAAGGAAGTCATTTTGACTGCTTTTTAATTTCAATTAGAAAAAAGTTATGTATATATGACACAATTTCACAATTTTTTAGAATATTTTTTTTACAAGTGAAGTAATTTTTTTGTTGTTAATATTTATTAATAACGTGTTATATGACTGTGAATAATATAAAAAATATTAAAAAGTAATTTTAAACAAATTTCTTTACACATAAGTTATTTTTCACAATGCAGTCAATTTGACTGATTTTGGGCTATATAGGTATATACTAAGTTTCAATCTTTCTAGTGCTAAATACCGATTAAAAATTATGCGATTTGCTCCCCAATGCCCCCGTTTAACAAAAAGATTAGCTTATGTTGTTTATTTAGGGGAAGGATGGAAGGTAGAAAAGGAATAAATAAGCAAATCATTCGCAAATATTGTCAAAATCCTTTTGTTGCATTCCGATGCCTTCGTAATAATTTTATGGATAACAGTGCATAGTTAAAGTCAGAAAGACGTGTATATACGTCCCGAGAAATTAATGCACTGGCTGAGCGAGACGTTTATATACGTGTGACGGATCTATCCACGACTATATTAACACCTTAGGGACCCTTCTGGGGGAAAATAAATAAATTCAACCCACTTTCGCCGACCAAGAAAGCGTGATTATGTAAATGAAGTATATTATATAAATTCTGTTTTCGCGAGTTTGTGGTTGGCATATTGGAATTGGCAAGTAGGAGTTAGCATAGAGTCTGCGAGTTAGTTTGTCAATTGAAGATTGAAAGAGAGTGGAATTATTAAGAGGTCGTGGAGTTATCCACGAAAACGGATTACACCAGTGAATCCTACGACATTGATCAATGCCGATAAAGATCACCTGCAAGATTCCAGTGTAGGATCCGATGCATAAAAAGTACAGGCATCGTGAGCTTGATTAATTAGAAGTTAGCTTATTAGTGTGCTTCGTAGATTATATTGAGCGTATTTAAGCTATCTTAGATTCAGTTGAGGGTCCGTATTAGTATCCCTGTGTTATAGAATCTCAACTTCGTTCTCTACTATTTAATATCCTATCTTAATTAGATTGTTATTGTGTCTGATTGATATTTTGGTATCAATAAATTAATTAAATTGAAACCATGTCTGTTGATCATTCAGTTTCTCCCACACACCTAGTCGGGTTTACAGGTAGACAAGGGGTTTCAGAATCAAGCAGGAACCGAAAGGTATTACATACGTCAGTTACACTTTAGAGGTTAAAGTCGCATTGTAGATTTAGCGTCAAAGAATTTTTTTTTTGAATTCAATACAATGAAATTGTATAGAGGGGGACGATGAAAATTATGATTGAATATTGGGTCGAAAATATTGAAAGTTTGAGAAGCACTGGTATAAAATCATTGTAAGAATGGAAATTTGAATTATTTATAGAATTTCAATCCGAGTAAGTTTTCACCATTATTTAGTAAAAGAAATGACTAAAGTTGGATTTACGATAAAATTCTCATTAAAAATAAACTTTATACATTCATCGATTAAATGAAACATAAACGCCATTACAAGAGTCTAATGAGGAAAAAATTTTGTATTCTTAAGTAAAGAATTAAAAAAAGGAAGTTTGATTTAAGACTAACTCTTCTTACACAATGAAAAGAACGAAAATATTCTTAGCTTTTCTCTTACAACACATATGAAAAGTGGAACATTTTTCAATTACTTACTGATCAAATATGAAAATGGTGTGCTTTACTTTTGTTACACAAGTGAATATGTCAAAAATAATTTAGGAAAATATCAACAATGCGAATGATTTATAATATTTTGTTCCATTAAAAAAAGAGTTAACTAAATTATCAAGGATAAATGACTGTTTAAATGGATTTATTCAATATTGCTTACAAATTAAGTAATATGTATTTATTCTCTCAATTATATAATTTAGATTTTGTCGTAAAAATGTACAATCATAAGACTTTTTCGCAAAAAAAAAAATCCACAGATGCAATTTAATGCAAAGCATTTTTTTTCCCCACCAACATTTAATTTTCAGGTTATGTTTGCTATATGCTGAATTTGTTCTACACGACGTGCAAAATTTATATTTTTATTTTTTGCATTGCTACTTTGTTTATTATTTTTTTAGTAAATTTTGGCTCTGTTAATACCGTTTAATCCTTTATCTACCGCATTATGATTTACTGCAAGTTTTTCATGCAACATTTTTGTTTGAATCACTACAATGAAAATTAAGGATATACAAAATAGAATACTCAATTTGGGGAAATTTAATCCGTTAGAGTAAATTAATTAATTTGGTACTTTAAAGTACCGTCAGTACACAAAGTTCTGAAATATTCTCATAATACAAAAAGACCGAATATTTTTTTAAAGGAGTTTTAACTCATAAAAATGCTATATAAGCGTAGAACACTTGTTTTTCACAGTACAAAATATTTACTTTTGAAATTTTATATAAACATTTATTTACTTTTTTTGCACACAAAAGCAGGTTTTAAAAATAAACATAATCTGATGATATTAAGGGAAACAGTTTTTCATTTCACTAATACATAAAAATCATTAAACGTTGTGCATTTTGAAAGAGGTTTCGATTGAATGTTTTTAAAGCACTGCATCCTGGGGGAGGAAATAATGTATTTTCTGAACATGAACTACTGTTCTCCTTGAACCTTGTTCAGTCTCTTGAGCGCCATCTTTAGAATTTAATGAAAATCCAAGCAGATAATTTGCTGGAATGTCTTCATAAAAAAAATCATCATTTAGTGCATCACTGCTTTCAGATGGCAGGTTTTGTAATAAATCCAAAGCCTGAGAAAGTGTCCAGAAAAAAGAAGACTAAACTTCTTTTTTCTAGACACTCTTAGGAAAGCAACATAATAATTTTAATATCACTTTGAAAACCGCCTATTATTGTTAAATCTCAGTTACAAATAAGGAAATTAAAATGTTGCTACTTCTTGAATAAGTTAGAGATATTTCATTTAATTGTGTGGTAAAATAATAAACTCAGATTAAAAGTTCAAAATTTTTTGAAAATTTTAAAGTAAAAGAATAAAAAAGCAACATAAATGTGAAGCAAAAAGAAATGATAAAAAAGACATAACTCTATTTACACTATAGCGATGAAGCTACAACACAACCAAAAACTATAATAAGCTACACGGATGAAAAAAAACCCCAAGTTCTTACTCTAACATCCACTGTACAGTCGGTACTTAAACGGTCAGTACCACAAAGTTATTCAACTGTAAAATAAATTGCATATATTGTTCACTTAAAGTAAAAAGTGAAATCGTTTTCTAAGGTCTTAACTAACATACAGAAAAAAAATAAGACTCTTACTTTTTAACATTAAATACTTTTTTTCTCGGAACAAAAAAGGCAATCTTTGCATTCTGATCAACATCTCAGCTTAAAATGCAACTTCCGTTTTAAAAACAATTCGCATTCCCTGCCAAAATACACTTCATAGAGCCTGTGCTGCCATGCATCCTTAAAGAGTGGAATTAAAAGTGTGTGTTCCTGATAAATATCGTCAGAATATTCCTAAAAATGGTTATTCTAAGTAAATATTGAAAGTGAGTGGTACTTATATAAGTACCATCGGTGATAAAGGGTTAAATAAAATAAATATTATGAAGAACATTATTTTTTTAACAGTATACATTTTTGATACTTTATATTAATTGATATTTGAGACATTTTGGTTTCTACTAGATTGCACTGAGCAATGAAAACGAGATTGCTTAGTAAATATGATTTCGAACTCAAAATGTGTTGCAATCTTTCCATACGTAAATTGATGTCACTGTTTATACTAATCTGCAAATTAACAGTATTTCGCAAACTGGCTTGAAGTGTTATTTGTAAAATATAAAAAATTGAGGTGGACGCAAAGTTGTCAGGAGCATACGAAAAGGGAATGTTCTAAGGGGTGGTATAAGAGTTCGTATGTACGGCAGCAAGCTGATTCAATTTGGAAAACGGGGAAACCCTCACTAAGTGCATCTAATTATTCAAACAAGGAGGGATTACTGCACGAATGAATATGCCGGGATCAATGAAAACACCTGTGGATGATGAAAAAGATTTTAATGGTACTGCCAATCTTTTATTTAAAATAGGAGAAAGATACTTCCCACTCAATACTTTCTTTTTTTTTTATTACTCTCCTCTTCTTTTGTCAGATCCTTTTACGTCGTGTTTTGGGTAAGGACCAAAACTTAATGAAAGAAATACTTTGTTTAGGGCATTCTTGTCTAAAGTGTGGCCCAAAAGCTTTTAAAATGCGGCCCAAACGCCAAATTATGAAAATATTTCAGTTTGCACATTTTTATTTAAAAAAATAAATGTATGCATAAAATATCATCCTTCATCTTATATGCAATCATCCTTCCGAGGCAAATATTATCTATCTGGAATGGTTTGTGTGTGTGTGTGTGTGTGTTCAGCTTCAGGTAGTCTATGCAGAGACGCGTGCTGCCATTTGGTTTTGGAATCAAAACCAAATGGCAGCATGGAGCAAGCTTACGGAGATTCACATTCTACTATAATGCCTTGCTGTAACAGAGAATCTAGTTCTTTCTTCAACAGCTCCTTCCTGGCTGGATTCATCCGGTTGGGAGGCAATAGAATAGGTGAATTGTTTTCAGTGTTGATGCTTTGTTCAATAAATGGAGTAACTTCTGCCTCTACTTCGAAGATGGAGTGACGATTTTTAAGTAAGCTGTCTAGTTCCGTACGCTGAGAGTTCTTGTCCTTCATCTTCCCGTAGTTGCCAGTTATTTATCGCCACAGGTAACATAAATTACATTAACAGATGAATTCTGATAACGAGTTATGAAATTGTACGATTTCCGGGGATCACCACTAAACGTCCAACAGTTATTTCTGAAATTTAGTACTATCCCAGCATTTTCGAGAAGGTCAACACCAAATAGAGTTTAGTTGTTTTTGGCATCAAGCAAAATATAATAAAGGGTGTCTTAAACAACCTGACTTTCAGTAGAACGGTTTGAACTGTACGTATAACTTTTTTCTGTTTAATAATTCCATCAGTAAAGGATAGGAATATTGCTGTCTTCTCCAAAGCAGCTCCTTGTTGGAGAAGGATACTGTAAAAAGAGTTTCTCCCGCAATGGAATGACTTGCACCACTAACCGCAAATGCAGTTCCTTAAACTCCATTTATGCTGACCATGAACACAGCATTTATGTTGGAAGGAGAGAGAATTTAAACTTGCAAAATTCCAAAGTGAGCTGCACCACCCTCTGAAGGATTCTAGACGGGGCATTTTGACTTGATGTAGCCGGACTTTCCACATCCATAGCAGGAAAGAGAAGTTCGACTTTCAAATTGCGAATGCCCTTCAAATGATTTTTGTGGGGCTACTTTTGCTTATCCACAGTTCTTGTACTTATTTGTTTATTTATTTTTGAGAGGAGAAAGCTCTCCTTACGTTTTTATGGTTCGTCGTCTTACCTCGAAAAATTTCATAATCGTCTAATTTGTGTACTAAGATGAGCTTTTGATATCTCCTCAAATATCAACAAAGTGTTCTCTAAAGTCCACTGAAACTCTTCTCTCTTAAGCTGGTCAGTAAGAACTAAATTCTTAAGAGAGTTAGTCTTTCAGTTCTAAGCTATGTAGCCATTCTTGCAAATAGTTGTTCAGCTCGTACGCAAAGTCCTTCTACCGAGCTTCAGGTTGTTTTTTATGTGTGCTGAACTTAATCTGAAATGCTTGAGCACTCTTGAATCGTTAAAGTAGCACCTGCTTAATGTGCTGGTAATCTAATTTGTCTTTGGGGTTAACGCCAGATAATATGAGAAATTTCGATTGGTAGTATAGATAAAAGGAGAGTTACATAATCAACTTCCCCTGTGTTAACTTGCTCACACTGTCTTTCAAATATTTTTAGATAGGTGGAAATATCAGAATATTCCACAAATCTCTAGGAATGTGAGATGCTGGATATTTATTTTCTCTGCGGCAGCAGCACTAGCGCTAGTTGAAGAAGTAGCGGTCATAATAACTTCATCCGTTCTAGTTCTAAAAACCGTTCCTCCTTCTCTTCGCTTTCTGCCGGAACTCTACTATTAATAATCGTTTCTAGAAAGGCTTTAGTGAACTGTGAATAGAATTTGCAATAGAATTTTTATTAATGTACACTTTCCGGCACTCGGTATGTGCATTCACGGTGATTGAAGAATTTAAAAAATCAATGTGTCGGCCAGTTCGTTCGATACTTGCTGCTCTCAAAGTTTTTAAACCACGCAATACATTAACAGGATCACCTTGTGATAGTGATTCATTACATATACTAACACAAGTCTGCCGTAACTCTCAAAATTTTACGTCCGTCGTTGAAAAATTAATTTTAAAACTAACGAATAAACGTGGCTAGTTGAAACTGGTTTGTTGAAAAAGAAATATCGGTCTTTATATATACAGCTAAACATAGGTCTTTCAACTAGCTATAAATCATGGGTGTCTAAACTATGACTACTTGTGGGCCGCATTGCAAAATAATTTTTTTCTTGCCCTCACATGCAATATTTTTTAAACAAATTGAAATAAAAATTAAAACTCTCTCTATGTAGTCTTATTAAAATAAATTAACTTATTTTTATTATAATTTTTTTAAATTTGAATTAGACATGAATAGGTACACATTTATTTTAAATTTGTAAAAAGTTTATTTCATTTAGTTTGGATTTCATAAAAATGAAAAAAAATCAAGTTAATGAGATGAATGAATTTGCGTTTGTGTTGAACAAGCAAATCGATATCGGGTTCAATAGACGAAGTTGCTGTTCTTAATGCACTTTCAAGATGTTTGTCAGCAATCTTTGTCCTATTTTTGTTTCCTGTATTCTTCATTCTTGCAAAATAACTGTTCACAAAAATAAGTACTGCCAAAAGCTGAAGACATTAATAAAGCATGAATGTGAAAATGAGTATATTTATCGCACGCGCGGTGTAGGTAATCTTTATAAAACTCCAGTATAGAAACATTCCCTAATTTTTCTTTCAGTTGAATGTCACTTTGCAGTTCAATGCATTCCATTTGAAGATTTGAAGGTAATTTATTTGTTTCTAGAGAAAACTGGGTAGAGAGAGAAAATATATTGAAATACTCTTCGTTTTTTCAAAAATCTTGAAATCTTCTTTCACATTTTTCTACTAAATCGAAAATTAATGCAGCATATTTTGCATATTTTGTGCATACATTTCTTTTTTTTTAATAAAAATGTGTAAATCGAAATATTTTCATAATTTGCGTTCGGGCCGCACTTTAGAAAAGCATGCTATAAATAGAACGTTCGTATAATATGTGTTTAGTGTACGTTTATGAGAATGTAAAGCCACCTGCTAGTGCTGATCAACATTCAGTGTATCCTTAGACTCCAATGAGGGAGGAGTGCAGTCGAGAGGAAACATTTTAATAAACAACACTCCACTTGAAATTGAGTGAGACTTTCCTTTATTTGAGTATATTTTCTTTGAAATAACTGAACTATATCAATATAGTAGAGACTACAGGTCTAGGTATAATCGGTCCAGAAGGAAACAAATTTGTAGGTTTATACATTTTAAAGAAATAGTACTTCATCTTATTCTACTTAAAATATAATTAGCTTATATTAAAACATAATTAAAGTAAGTCTATAATTTCAGTTAACTATTTTTTAATTACATCGACACAGATGAGAGCTATTAAAAATGTACTTGATTAATGAAATCTATTACTAAATGTGATGTAATAATAAATAAAAAATGCCAAAATTGTTTGTAACTATATATATATTTTTAAGGTTTATAGACTTTATACGGCGTATTACATCATGTGACTAACGGTTGATTTTGCGTTATGCTGTAGATAGCTAAGCAGTGCACCCTATCTCAAAAATGGATTGATTTATAAAAAATTGTTACAATTAAAGTCACAGAAAATTTTACTCTCTAGAATATTTATAATAAATATAAATAGCATTAAAGCCACAGGAAAAAAGTTATTTGCAAAAAAAAAAAAAACGATTTTTTGACCTTGAGTTTCTAAAGACGCGGACGGAAGATTTTAAAAGACTTTTGAGACAACTTTTAGCGGGACAAATTAAAGGTCTACACTAGTTTTCAGCTTATTATCTCTCATTCCGCAGCTGACTCTTATTTTTGACTTTTATGAGTGGACTATGTGTGAGTAACTGAAGGAAAAAGGTAAAAAATTAATATAAACAATTTTTGTAAGCCAATTCCTAATTTGAATGGATGGATAGAAAGTATTTTATTTTCGATTGAAAATTAGAACATGATATATATATATATATATATATATATATATATATAGGGAGAGAGGGAACTAATAGTAGGAGTTGAAAAAAGAACATAATTTGTCTGCATTGTTGCAGCAATGCACACCCGATTTGGCTAATTTGGCTGAAAATCCGATTTTCGATGGCAACTTTTTGTCATTGTTTTAACAGTTACATTGTTACAACAATTGAGACGAATCTAAGTAGGCGTCGAAAACCGATAATTAATGAATTAATATTTAAAAAACTGTATTGATATCAGGTGTCATCCTCTACAAGTTTAAAAAAAATTATTGGAGCAAGATATATATATATATATATATATATATATACATAGGGAGAGAGTGAGCTAATAGTAGGAACTGAAAAAAGAGAGCGAATGGAGTTGCCTAAGTACACATGTCAGTAACAAAAGGGCAGAGAAAGACGGCAATCAGCTGATCTGTCGAAGTTAGAATGAGGAATGAGTTCTTTTGACTGGAAGGGTTGCTCTGGCCGTGGTTACGCAGAGGAGGGAAGGTACTTAAGTGACACAAGTGAGTCAGCTGGAACTGGAATGCAAAAACAGGTCCAAGAAAGTTTGTTTTCCTTGGAGGGGGTTGTCACTTTGAGGACGTACACAGGGACGTCGAGAATAATTCTCAATTCCTTGCTTTGGAGGATTTGGAGTTTACTTAAGTAAATTTCAGCTGCAATGTCCCAAACATGACAGGTGTATGTAAAAACATGTTACAGATATTGCAGGAAAATTGTTCTTTTGTGTTTTAAGGAGAGTTTTTATTTTTTCCTGAATAGAGGCCGGATAGAGTCACGATCTCCCCTTGGTCTGAAAAGTTGCCTCGAAAAGGCAACTATTTAAATGCATTAGGGTAAATTGCTAGGACCAATCGGGGAGCACCATTTGTCAGCCTGATCTTTTCCCATTGAGAGAGAGCGAGTTCGGTTAAAATACATGGAGAAGTGAATGGAAAAAAATACAGTTGAGTTGGAATGTAATAGAATTTAATAAAATATAGATATTTTTAAATTACAGTGGCGTAACGGAAAATAATTGGGCACCCCACCCCACAAGGTCAGGTCTTGGGCCCGAAGCCGGATCTTATATATATATATATATATACTTGCTAGAAAAAGTCAGCATTCACCTAATACTACTAACATGAATGAAAAAAAAATTAAAAAGCGGAATTTGAATTTATTTTTTTTTATAAATTTTATTTTATTTGGCTCATTCCAGTATTGAGAATACCAATAGTAAACTGGGTTTGCTTTCATAGCTTTTAAAATAAAGACAAGTTTGTAGCGATACCAAAAAAAAAAAAAAAAAAAAAAAAAAAAAAAAAAAAAAGCAGAAAAAGTCTGCGCGCGTTCACTGATTAACAAGTAACTATAAAAATTTTTTAAAAAGGATAATGAGTCATTTAATAGCTGGTTGGATAGCCGTCTTTTGAAAACCTCCTGCAGCCGTTTGGGCATTGAATTAATGAGTCTAGTGGTTTCTTTAGAGCATCGGTGTCTAAACTATGGCTGCTTGTGAGCCGCATTGCAAAAAAAAAACTTGTTTGGGCCGCACATACAATATTTTTTTTTTAACAAATTGAGATAAAAATTAACTCTATGTAATTTTATTAAAATAAATTATAACTTCTTTTTATTATAAATTTCTTTAATTTGAATTAGACACGAATAGGTACATATTTTAAATTTGTAAAAGATCGATTTACATTTAGTTTCACAAAGATGGAAAGAATCAAGTTACTGGGAAGGATGAATTTGCTTTTGTGTTGATCTAGCAAAACGATATCAGATTCAATAGACGAAGTTGCAATTCTTAGTGCAT
>BMAO01007857.1:0-97980 GCA_019973975.1 Trichonephila clavata
ACTTTGATTTAGGGCGCCATAGAACCTAAAGCCATCACTGATTATACTTTTTCTGAGATGCAAAGTTAACTAATGAATACATTCACTTTAAAAAAGGTAAAAACCGCTGCCCACCGCTGTCTTAAAACATCCCAATTAAACCAATAATGCATTAAAAGTTTTATTTAACTCATTTCATTACGAAATGAGTTAGTTAAGATTATGTACTACATCAAAAGTTTGGACTCGAAAGGAAATTTAAATAAAGGAAGTTTAATTAATACAAATAAAATACAATTCCTTGAAAACAAACTGAAATACTTTAAAACAAAGCCTTTCAGTATCAAACCTTTAAGCAGCTATCTGCCGATTATATACACACACTAGCGCAAGTAGTTTTCATTAATCTTTACATCGAAATGATCACGCATTAAATACAACATTATCACTTCATTACTCTTCCTCTTACGACCTCTGATTCTAACCTCTAGACGAAAAATCGACTTTATATCAATAAAAGCATTATTACTCAACACCCAGCAGAGAATATTCCCAACATTCTTGAATAATCTCCTTTCAAACCGCCATTCACTCCGCATTAGGTGAGTGTTGCAATACAATCCGCCCATTAAAGGAACCGCCAAGGTGGAAAGTACCACCAAAAAGCGATCCTATCACCCATTTAAAAAGAAACGTCAAAAGGAACGAAAGTCTTGATAAGGCAGCTGTGTAATTACCACTCTCCCTTTAATAGGCCTTGCACGAGGCCTCTTCCAAAAGATTCGACAGCCCTATTAAAGAGTAGACCAGAGATGAATACCAGAGATTAAAACGTCATCTTTATCGAAGCGTGTATCGGTGTTCCACCAAAAAGGAAGAAAAATTAACGCCTTGATGGACAGGGAGAGGATTAGAAAGTTGAAAAGTTAATCAATACCTTCTTTGTGACAGTCCAGAGTATTTTTGTAATCTGTCTGACAGGTAATGAAATCAATTTGAAGCGATTATCAGGCATTTTGCAAGGTGGAGGAAGAGTTTCGTTCTAAAATAAGAGAGCTTTCCTAAGTCTTATCTATGTGATGGTGATCCTGATGAATTTGGTGGCTCTTAGTTCACTTGGCGATAAGATTGAATTTTAATTTTATTTCGACTTTCAAATCTCGGTGATATTTAAAGTGTTCTTTGCAACGAAATGACTAGATTGTGAGTTAGTGCCTTGCATTTAATTAAAGCTTCGCAAAGACGGATAAATACTCTTTTTTTTTTTTATAGGAGCTTCTGTAACATTTGATTTTGAGACATTTAGAATTAAAACACGTCTGGATGTTTGTAACAATTGAACTTATCTTGTAACAACTCTTAAATAAATCACTGGTAAATGATCCGATATTTGTTATCGCTAAAATAAATAAATTTTAAAAATTCATTTGTTTGATTTATTGTATATTTACTATCCATTAGATTATATTGCATGGTGTGATTGAAAAATTTAGTGATAAGATGCATGTTCGAGGTGACTATTTTACCATATTTTTATAAACTCGCTTTCTTGTACATCTGTCCGGGTGGAATTTTGTAATTGATTTTAAACTAACTTCCTGATGAGCTAGAGACTGGAAATTTGAACCATAGCTCAGAAGTGGATTACAATGCATGAAAATGTGTATAAAAACATGGTACATTAAAAAAAAATTTATTATAAAATTGCTTGTTTTTAATATAATTAGATATGAATGAGAAAAGATGAGATTTATTGTCCAGCTCTAAAGCCCCCAATAAAAATTCAAATAAATACATATTAAAATCAAACCTTAAGAAATTTTTCCATAAGAATTTAAAAGGTTTCAGCAATTTTTTTAAAAAAGTAGAATTACAATACATGTATTTTTTTATTTAAAATGTTTAACATGATATCGAAATTCACTTATATTTCAATATTTTTAGTACTAGTCAAAACTTTTTGTACTTATTTTTGGTGTGGCTACAATTTCTCCCATAGTTCGCATTGAATACATATGATGAAAATTGGCAATGTTGTCCAGGGAAATAAATTTTCATAATAAACATTGTATTAAAATAGAAGAACTTATAATTAATTAATTTTAAAGTAATGTGAAGACAAAATGGTTAAAAATAACTGCTATCATTATAAGGTATACAGATAATGACCAATTAACATTAAATTTCTTGATACATTTGTTTCAGTTACGAATTTCTTCTTTCTCTGATAATTAAAAAACTCTTAAGTATTTCTGTGCAGCACATAATTTCTATCTAAATTACTTTTGTCTTCTAAGAATCCATCAGCTTGCTTTTAAAAAAAATATTAAAAGCACAATGAACTGACGGATAAAACTGCGTTTCTTCATAAAAATATAATACATACATTTAAAAACTTTTCTAATTATTATCCACTTCAACTTCAAACCCATTCATTATGCATTTTTCTCTAACAAACGCTGTGCAATAATTATACAGCACTTTAATTATTCAATTCTCCAATAACAGAAAAATTATTCAACCCATGAATAATAAACATATTTAGTAACAGCAGTCCTAGTTGAAATTTATTCAAGGTCACATGTCTAAAATGGTAAATTGTTACAATAAGAACATAATTCCACTTCCTAATTTTCATACTTCTGAAATAATTATCCCTTATGATTCATCAACTGGCAATACTTTAAATGTCACCTTACCAGCAAGCCTTCTAAAGAAGTGATGTTATTATAAAAGTTCAAAACACGAGCAGTTCAAGCTTAAAATTACCCAAGAAAAATCCTGCCACTCGACACTTTGTCATGGCTGCAATTCCACCTCTAAACCTCATTTACATTTCTAAGATATTCTTTAAGCATCAACATTACGTTACAGATGCAAGCAGATTAACCTTTGCTTTGGCCTTTTACTTTTTCGCCTTTATCAGATGGCGCCTCGTATGTCAATCCAGTCCGGTCAGCTCGAAAGTATGTCGCCCCCTTTGCTTTGTTTTTATTGCTGAAAAGACCCTCCAGTGGTGATATCCGAGACGATCCCGTGCCAAGACTCGGTGATGTATATTCATGAGATTCCAATAAAAAAAATACTGAAATAGACGAGAATAGGAATATAAATCTGGATTTTTCTGCAAGGGTGTGTTGGAGATGCGATTTCTATTCTCCATTTTCGTATAGTATGTCATTCACAAAAAGATACAAAATGAAAGAGTATCCTGGTTTTAAGGTATCCGACTACCCTAAAATTGTGAATTTTACCAAAAATTGACGAATTTTTTTATGATTATATTTTATATGTCATCTTATTAGCTTTGTAAAAATACCAAGTTTATAATTTTCCGTTCACCAGAACAAAAACTACAAGTGTTTTTGTAAAAGCAGATGCCATTACTTTAAGCAAGATGCCATACTTTAAAATGCGTTTTACTCGAAATGTGTTTTCGAAAATGATCAAACGGGGCCAGCGATTACTAAAAAAGTTTTGAAAATAATTAACTGAAACTAAAAACAACAACAAAATCCCCATATCTCCATTTTTTTTTAAAAGTTGTCGAAACCAGTTGGATACCTTAACCATGGTTTAAATCTAAAAAAAGTAAAATGGAGAAACTAGGTTTCTAAATTTTACATATTCCACACAGACTTGAGCTATCTGCACAATTTTGTTTTTAATTTTAAAGTACATAAATTCTTCTTGGCTATTTATTAATTTTGAAAAATAGCAATTAACAGAAAGTTAAAACAAATTAGAATTTCTTAATTTAACTTTCGAGTTATTTATTTCGAATATATCGAATTTATTATCGAAATCCAAACACTTAACTAGTTTTCACGTGCAAATTCAAATAAAGGATTATTCGTCTTGTCGTGTATTGCCTATAAAAAAGATGCCTTAAAAAACACTTCTTTTAATGAAAATGCATATGAAGTAGCTAATTTATCTCAAATTACGTACTAATCTACACAAAGTTATTTCAATAGAATTCGTTATTTTTAATCCAATTATGAGGGCTGATTTAAGCTCATTTCGGGCCCAGGGCGCAGAAGATCTACAGGCCCCCTTGGAACTAGTGGATCGAAATGTATTACTAGAAAATCTGGTCCAGCTTATCTGGGGCCCACCCAAGCACCCAATGGATAAACCGGCAATGCCTATTATAAAGACGAGTCCGTACTTATTAACATCTCAGTTTCAAAGCAAAGCGAGGGGTAACAACAACAAATCTCGTTAGTTTGAACAGCCGTCAAGTGATACAGATATCAAATGAGCTTGCATCCCCTTCTCCTTGCTTTCACATCACACAGACGTGAAGACTTTAAAGCTGCAACAGATTTAACGTGTACCAACCCTTTTAACAGCGAGTCTTATGTAGTACCAGAACTTGAACTCCCTCTCTCACTAGTCACGAGTTCCTGACTACCACGACCACGAATTAACGGCTGACAGACGTTGTTTTTTAATGAAAGGTGTAAAAAATTTTTGAAAGTACAATTTTGCTTGTTTTTTCAACTTTATGTGAATCGTGTGCATTAAACATATCATAAATCTTCTTAAAAATTATTCTTTTATAAATACCAAAAAATTTATGAAAGTTAATTTCAGAGCAGTAGCAAACTATACGTATCTAAAACGCGTTTACAAAGTTGCTTTCCAATTTGGGTGCGCACGCGTTTATCAATAACTCTTTTATAAACTTAAAGGGATGCATATGAAAATTAAATGTTTATGCAGGGTGATTCATAAAATATACAGTTGCTAGAGACAGTTACACATGCACAATGTGTGAACACTTAGTCCCCACAAGACATACATTCAGCCGTTATTCCATTTCCACCCAAACGCGTGTTCCTCTTTCAAGTCCATTGATAGCGGCTGTGATACGTTGCTTCAGCTTCAACTAGAACTTTAACCTTTTGCAAAAACAGCCTTTAGTTTTAAATTTTTAATACCATTGTTAAATAGATTTTCTGGTTGAAAGTTTTTCTCGGAATCATAATCGAAAATGCCATTGCGCAGCAGTTGTAGATTCCATTCAATAACACAAAAAGCCTTTTCCGCTGCAGACACCGCCATTTTGACTAATTAGTCACATGTCACGCCTTAGATTGCTTACATCACTTCCATCAGGGCCTAAACATAAATTTTAAGAGTACATATAACTTACGGCAGGCTGAAGGGGTGCCTGTCCTTACTGCCTTATGTTTTCCAGCATCTGAAAGTGTATACTTCTTTACGAATCACCATATAATAACTCTTCAGAAAAACTTAAATGTTTACAGCTTCACAGCTAACACTTTTTCAATTAAAATGTTTTATATGTATAACTAATACAAAATAATAAACTTATAGTAAAAGGATTTAATTTAAATTTAAAATTCATTAAGACAAGCAAGATTTTTAAAAAAAATTCTAGTCAATTCCTAATTAGATCAACAAAAAAATATTGTATTTTAGTTACTTTTTTATTAAATAGTTATAATTAATATAAATATGTATATACATATGGCAGAATCACAACATTAAGTGGCAATTAATTTTTATTAATTATCTTTAAAGTATCGTATTGTCATCCAAAACTATCGTGAAAAAAAAATTCCGTTCAACTGAATGCTTTGAAGCGTAAGAAAAAGTTTTTTTAAAGTTTTGACCGAAGTCGCTAAAAATGAAGCCAACGTAGCTGTATCTGAAATTCTTTAAATAATTAATTTCAGTCAATTAATTATAACTATAATTAAATTATTGTATTGTTACCCAAAACAATTAGAGTGTAGAAGATTTCAGTTCAAATGAGCGCTTTAAAATGTGAGAAAAAAAGCTTTTCAAGTTTTGACACAAGTCGCCAAAAGGGTCGCTAAGTCGGCAAAAATGATGCCAACATGGCTGTATTTGTAATTCTTTGAATATAATTAGTTTTAATAAATTAATTTGTATTAATTATAATTCAATTACTGTATTGTCATCAAAATAATCTTGTATATAAAATTTCAGCTCAATTGAATGCTTTAAAATGCATTTTATTAACGATTGAAAATTTGAATAAGATAAATATATAAATATATAGAAAAGTGTGAACTATATAAAAACAGTAGGAATTGTAAAATACGACAACGCCACCAACGAGCTCGTGATCATAGCCATTAAACTAATGTTGACACATTATTTTAAAGACGAAGAAAGCCCTTGAACCGATCCCCGATTGACCTATCTTTTTCATAATCGTATTTTGAGAACCAGATGAATCTAATTTACCGCAATGACATTGCGATGTCTATCGCAGTGGTATTCAATTTATGGAATGATACCTCAAGTAAAGTCGCAAGGTGGATGAAAAATTATAATAAATTCAATTTAATAAAAATACATCATTGAGAGGGAAATATTGGTTTTTAAAATGTGAAATGACCCAAAAGCAGTGTCACACTGCCAAACTGAATACTTGAATTAGGTGTGTGGCGGTGGTATCCATATAAGCTAGTAACAACCTCCGTGCTATTATGATCATTTTAGTACAGTGGTTTGTTATGTGCTTACGGAACGGAAGGTATCGAGATCGAATCTCCTTCATTGGTGACTCTGGGAACTTCGAACAAACGCAACTTTCACGCAGCAATTGTAGCGCCATCTATCCAAAGCAAATGGAACCAAAGTCGTCTCAAACATGACGCAACCTTCAGGCATCTCACACGAATGATGCAACTCACAAGCTGTCACACCCAAAATATGACGCAACCCTCATGCCGTCACAACCTAGTGACGCAACAGATATCACGCTCGCCATAACAACGATATCGTTCGTTCGCCTTACTGGTAGGAGAGTGTGTAGCGATGTTTATCTATATAAGCCAGTAAAAAACCCCGTACTATGATGATTATTTTAGTAAAGTGGTTATGTTATGTGCTTATGGAAAGGAAAGTTCCGAGATCGAATCTCCTTCAGGTGCATGGGGATCTCAAGATATGAATAAACACAATTCTCTCCACTAAAATTCATTCCATTCCCTCCAAAACTGCAGCCCGCTATGAAACAATTTCTAGCCGAGAAATTTTTTAAATTTTAATTTATTATACTGTTATATATAAAATTCGTTAAAAATTCAATGAGTAAAAAATGTTCTCATTCTAATGATTTTTTAAAACAAATTCCATAATCTTCCACATGGAATCTCATTTGTAAAACTTTTAACACACTATTCTGTACTAATATAAAAGACAGATTCATAAATTTTTAGAAACATCAAGAATTGCTTTTAAATTTTTTATATAAAGAAATTGTCTACTATTTTCAAAATAATATAAATATTTTGGATTATAGTTATCAAGTCACGAAGAAACTCAACAATTTGCAAACTTTTTATTTTACTTCGATTAAAGGAAATAATAACAGTGTTGAATAGCATCCCTTTATTCTTAACCTCCTGTTAAAAATATTTCACATAAAACTAAAATTTCAAAAAGTTACAAAGTTTCCAACAATTTAAAACAACTTTTATTTTATACACACTCCTATAATTGTTGTTCTTTGCACACACATATATACACAATCTTTATACATTTTCTCTTTGCAACAATTCACATCATTAACTTTTAGAGGCAGTATTCGTGACTAAACTTCAAAAAGCTTGTTAATAAACATAACTGAAAGTTCACGTTATATTTAAAAACTAAACCATGTAATGCACGTTGTAGTTAAAATGTAATACATTGTATACATATAAACCCATTACTTAAAATAATCTTTCAACAAAATCTTATTAATCCAACCTCTATATATAAATTACATGGAAGCAATTTAGGCCCATCAGATTTAAAATTAGATTTACTTAAAAACTAAGCATTCCTTTTTAACAATATAAAAACAAATGGAGAATTTTTTTTCCCGAACGAATTGTTTGATCAAACAGCTTGATAAAACAAAGACCTGATGAACTTTAACAAGCGGCATCTGATCTTTCCATTTGATTTGATCAAAGTTGGAGAAAAAAATTTACACGACCATGAAGAATTCTTATTTAAAAGAGTAACACCAAATAATGCAAGAAAAGATTAACGGGAATTTCCAATAAACCTTTTGAAACATGTAAGCATCTCTCCGAGATCTTTTTCCCAAGTTGAATCTTTTGAACAGAAAAAGAAAACTTTTCATCAATTATTCAAGAAGAAAAGAGAACGGAAGAGAAGAAACCCCGTGCGTCGGATTTGGTACTTATAAAAATCTGGAGAACGTACTACCGAAAACTTTACAAAGGCGGAGTCCTTGAAGATAAAAATGCACCGAATTTAAAAGGTTTCGGTTTTAATTCTTTGGACTGGTGTTCCCTTGCTTTTGGACGGTCTGGTGGGAGTTTTTAAATTTGGTGATTTTACAAAGGGTTTAATGGAAAGATCTTGTTTTAGTGGAACTGTGTGATTTATTAGACATTTAGATGGGAAAAATAATCATGAAAATCTTTGATTTAGTAAGATAAAGCTTTCAATTTACTTTCATTTCGTTTTAATTGGAATGTGACATAAAAATATTATTTTTCAATTTTTTCATGTACCAAAGTGTGTTAAAATCAAATTTAAAATATGAATATTCCTTTCACATGGTTATACGAGGGGGTGATAAAAAAGGTTACAAGTCGAATAAAGAAATATTTAGTAACAATAGACAGAAATACAAAAGGGAATTAAGAGGCATATGTGCCTATCACACTTCGACATAATCATCAAGTCTATTTAGTAATATATCAGAATGCAGAACCAACTTGCTTAACCTGTCTTGGTAGAAATCATGTCCTGTTCACATTGAGCCAGGCCTCGGTTAATGTTTTCATAGCACTGTCTTGGAATATCGCAGGAGATCAGAAACGATATGCTGCACGCTACCATAGCTCAGTCCTAGCTCGTACGAGATTTCACTCAGTTACCCGTCGATCCTTTTGAATCATTTCCTTAATTCGTGCCGTGTTGATTTCTGTCGTTGAAGAACTTAGCCGGCCATCCCTACCATATTACGGTTTTTGACAGTATGTCTGCCTGATGAAAAGAGTGACACCATTTCGCTACATGTTATCTGTTCATTCTGCTCTGCTCTCTCAGATGCGGGCACATTCTTTGCCCATAAAAGTCGAATCACGGCTCGCGCTTTCATAAGAGACCAGTTTCTTAAGCGTCTTGCCATTTTAGTCGTCCTGAACCATCTGGAAACTTTCACTACCTACCCGCAAACCAGCTGTATGACAAGTAGTACCATTTGTCTCCACTCTGGGGGGGGGGGATTTATCCAGAATAAGTAGTTTACAAATTCTGTGGCCAGTAACCTTTCTGTCTGATCATCCCTCGTATAAACTACTTGAATTCTAAAATTTAATATTCTCAATTCGTTCTAAATATTAAATAAATGTATTGCATTAAATATTTTCCAATAATATTCACCGATATTATCATTATACTCAGCAAAAACTGACTTTTAATTTAATTGGTTACACTCAAACTATGTGACAAGTTATTCGTGATTGACCTTATCCTTCTGAAGGACAATCATGTGACAGGAGAACAGCGCTTCAATTCGTATCACCCTAACCTAATATCACTCCATGCCAGAGAAGAATTTGAGCCCAAATTCCTCTTAAAGTTCATTAGTTTCATAGTTCCCTTACTTACGACATGACTTAATAGAATTACGATTCGAACTTTTGACCGGCTAGTCATAAGTTCTTGCGACATCACCACCAGATTTTTAAGACCTTAATTTCTTAATGAAATATAAAGTTGCTTTATATAAAATATTTATAATAAAAGCAGCTTAAACAGGAACTTAAGAGAAACTGTACAGGAAAAACGGCTCAATTTTTGAAGTAATAGCACTGATTTGTGTTTTGTATTTAAAAAGAAATATCACCTTTAAATCAGATGCAAGACTAAATAATATATTTTTAAATAATTTCTTTACATTTTTGTATCATATTTTTCTATATTGGGTAAATTATGTTGCTGTTGTTACTAATGCCAATTGTCTGACGTTGTCAGATCGAAGCCCACGAAATTCATTGCGGCAAAGGACTAGATTTACGCCTGTCGTTAGCCGTAGTCTTGAGCACACTAAATAGGTGTAAACTATAACTTTAATTAAAGGTAAATGTTTCTTTGATTATAAAGTAAAGATATTTTCCTCATTATAAATTCATGGTCAATTACATTTCTCATAGTGAGTGAATATTAACGTAGCACGGTTAAGCTATACACAGAGGGGTTTTGGCGATGGACCTCGTAAATTTGAACCATGGTCAAGTGACGAGTACGACACCTGAGTTGGCACCCCTCTCTCCTAACAACCACACCATACCAACGAGAGGACGTTTGAGCTCTCGACAGATTGAACGTGCATCGCTTCCCTACTGGGGGTCTTCAGTGGCACTGGGCTCAAATTCATGACACGCCAGCCATGATCCAAAACCTTGACCACTTGGCTACCGCGCGCGGCCACTTACATTTCTCATCAAAACAAGATATCAATCATTGGCATGGCCAAGTATTTTTAGCGCGTTTTTCACATGTTGTACTTCACAATAATGCAACTAATGAACTTTTTACTAACAGAAAGTAGTGTACTGTACCACTCCTCTAAATGTACTACTATTGAGCTGAAAAGAAATAATGACACAAATCTGTATCAGCACTATAAAAAAGCAAAAAAAAAGTTTTTTTTTTTCAGAAGCTACAAAAGCCCGGACTAGCGAAATTCAGGAAAATTTGTAGGAAAATTCGGGAAAACCATGAGAAAATTTAAATATGATTCGGATCATCTAGGGCACAAATGCCGAAAACCCGAGGTCAATTGGTTGCTTATTGGCTGAGAAAAAGGTACGACAAAATATGGAACAAAGACGAAATTTGCGTCCTAATAGCGCTTTTGTTCCACTACGTGAATAACGCGCTAAAAATCCGCTTTAGATATAATATTTACCTTATTAAGGAGGAGATATATTTTATGAGAATCTCTGATTAGTTCCACAGTCACTTAAATTAGATACCAACTATACAATATAATGTATACTTAGAATTAAAGTAAGTAAAACTTAATATTTCTTTTTCTTTTTTAATATCTTAAGTAAAATGCATTTGAATGCTTCTCTAGGGGAGAGGGGGAGATCAATGGAGATAATAGAATTTATAAGAAGGGGGAAAATTATAAAAATGGATTTTGCATAAACAAGTAATATAAAAAATATTTTTAAAGTCAATTCCTACTTAGGTCACTAAAAAAATTTTTATTTTAGTTAATTAAATTAAGAGTTAACGAATTAATATTTGAAAAAACTGTATGAACTACAAGTCTCATTTATTGCAAGTTTAAAGAAATATATTTGAAACGAAGAAAAACTTAATGGCGCCCTCTCTATTGGTGCAAAATTTAACTTCGTCAGAAATAACGCAGAATAAATTTAAAATTAAAAAAAATTGAATGAATGAATTAATATCCTCAGTCGACATTGTATCTTCTCTTACACCCATCACTCCAACGCAAACAAAAATAGCTCCAGCAGTTTTTTCGTTTAATTATTTTAATATTTTAGGTCGCAATCTAATGTTTTCTTTAAATTTAATTTCTTATTTTAATTCCCCTCTACCACCCAACTAAACATGGCAAGTAAATCTTAATGTCAACTCCAATTTCAAGATAGGGGATGAAGACCTCATTAGAGATCATGTGCCCCGATGACCACTCTACTCTACTCAGAATAGGGGGGGGGGGATGTGGAAGCCCGTCAGTGTGAGTTTTGGCTAGGCATTCTTACCAATTGGAATCGATGTGCTGGGCGTTATCATGCTGAAGATATGAGTCGACACTCAACCAGAACCGAGGCTGCTTACGACGAATGGTCCCTCAAATGAAGTAAAAAGCATAAATAATGCTCCTTGTTAACTGTGTTCAACCTTCGGGAAGAAATTCTGAATATGCAATTCCTTATTAATCAAAAAAATACTTCCATCATTATTTCCCTTTGCTCCGATCCTGCCAGAATTTGCGATCCTGCATGGAAGTCGCAGCTAGCCGGGCGACTTCCATGTTGAAGACGCACGCTTCAATTGGATGTCAAACAAGTAGCGTCATGGTAGATTCCCCATACACCTTTCTTGGCAGTTTCAAAGTCTCCATTGACCTTTTATCTAAGCGTTGACAGAATTTAATGTTCAGCGTTGTTTCAGAAAAGCCATCTTTCTTACGCCACGGAGCAAAGCTAACTAACTTTGGAAGACAACAACGGTTTAATCACATGACCTAGACTTAGCCAACCTGGGCAGGTGGGAATGGTTGGGAGAACCCATTTCAAGGGATTTATTTTTAGGTTCTTGCTTTTGGCGTCAGCAATGGCGGCATTTCCCGAATTTTTTTATCGTACCTCGTATGAAGCACTTAATTAAATACCATTTTACATCAGTTTTCATATTTGTTTCCGCTAATTTGTATTTTCATACTTGGCATGAAAACTCAACTATCAGTCAAAATCTTTTTGTGAAATTTGACTAAAATTTCCATATAGTTCTTAATTTTTTCTAATTTTCTTATAATTAATGTAGCATTAATTTTTTTTTCAAAAAAAATGTATCATGAGCGATGATTTGAGTGACTAAAATTTAAAAAACGATATTTAAGTCACTATTCTCTCGCTATCCATAGATTTCAACCCCTCATCACGTTGCAACTTTGAGACTCATTAATCAGCAACGAGTCGGGAGCTCAAACGTCTTACCATTGGTGTGGTTGTTAGGAGAGGTGTCTCAGGTGTCGTCCTCGTCAC
This sequence comes from Trichonephila clavata, assembly GCA_019973975.1. NCBI lineage: Eukaryota > Metazoa > Arthropoda > Arachnida > Araneae > Nephilidae > Trichonephila > Trichonephila clavata. The sequence goes on from BMAO01007857.1 coordinate 12,762, forward strand.
TTGACTATGGTTCAAAATTACGAGGGCCGTCACCAAAAGCCGTCGTTAATGTTCACTCCCTTTCTCAAATCAGCAATTCATGGTCACAGTAACCCATTGGGCATTGTCCATCGAGTAAGTGAGTGAGTGAATATTAACGTCGCACTGTTCAGCTACACGAGGGCTTTTGGCGACGGACCGCGTAATTTTGAACCATGGTCATGTGACGCGGACGACACCTGAGCTGGCACCTCCCTCTCCTAACTACCACACCACACCAACGGAGGACGTTTGATCTCTCGACAGATTTTACGTGTATCGCTCCCCTACACGGTGGGTCTTCAGTGGTATTAGGCTCGAACTCATGACACGCTAGCCATGATCTGATACCTTGACCATTTGGCTACCGCGGTCACCATGGTTCGTCGAATCCCGTTGCTATTGAATGCCCGCCTTATAGAAGGGCTGCTAAACGTTAAATCTAGCGAGGCTCCAATTTCTCACGTTGGCGTGGCGAGAAAGTTCAGTGAGTGGGATTCTAGCTCAAGTTTTGTCCTCGTTATTTACTGCGATTCAATCACCAATAGCCCTTTCTTTGCGTACTTTCTTTAGAGTACGACATTAATGAATACTTATACAACAACAGTCCATTTCTCCTTAAAATAATATTTAATAATTCAATTTGCCCAGTGGCCGAGGGGTAGCGTGTCTCGCTTCCACGCCACAGGTCCAGAGTTGAAACCCCGGGCTGGGCAAGGTCGACTCAGCCTTTCATCCTTTCAGTGGGTCAATAAATTAGTATCAAGCTTGTGCTTGGGAACTTAACACTGGGGCTATGCGTCAGACTGACCACTGAGCCAGAACATCTGCTCATGCACCTCAGCACCCAAGGTCACGAAGACTGAGTTGGGCACAGTAGGCCTTGTCCCTCATGGGCTGTTGCACCACTGAGTTTAGTTTTATAATTCAATCTCTTAAATGTGTTGTACCGACTACAAAATTTCACAACTGTTTAATTTTTTTCACAAATCATTTGTAAGAAAGTTATAGAAATATTGTTATAAATAACCAAGAAAACTAGTTTTAACTATTGATATCAAAGAAAAGGTTAGGTTATTTCAAAAAATCCGTTAGAATGCAAATCATTTAAAGAAAAAGCGAATATTTAATCCCAAACTTTAACTTTAAACATTTACACAGTGTTTGCTTTTATTTAAATAAATTCAGGGTTTTTTTTATAAAAAAAAAGTTTCTTAGTGCTAATGGATTTATAAAGAAAAAAATAAAGATTTATGAAACTGAAGTTTTTTGTTCTTGTATTTTATGAATTACATCCTGCAAATTCTTTATTCATTTTTTTTTTTACTTGGATGGATTTCACAGGCACATTTTTTAATTATTTTTTTTATATATTTGATATAAATTTGCTTCACATAACTTATTCATTATTTTTATCGAAATCGTTATAAATTGTTAAAATACTGTTTAAAGAAGAAATTTGTCGTATATTATCTAGTGAAAATGTAATAAAATATTTTCCGAAGTATTTTTAATTCATGAATTTTAATTATACGAATACTTATGCGTAATTAATACACTGAAACAAATAAATTTTTTTCAGATTTATTTTAATCTAAAGTTTTTTCCTCTTAGAATGCAAACTAGTTATTGATTACTTAATGACTAACTTGTTAGGAAATTAAGTTTATAATATATATATTCAGCGCATATTTATAAACGTTTATTACATTAAAAATACAGCATTCCTAATTATAATATTTTATTAAGGTATCCGACTACCCAAAAACTGAATTTTGCCAAAAATTGACAAATTTTTTATGATGTTATTTTAAAGGCCATCTTATTTTAGCTTTATAAAAATACCAAGTTTATCATTTTCCGTTCACTAGAACAAAAACTACAAGTGTTTTAGTAAAAGCAGATGTCATTACTTTAAGCAAGATGTCATACTTTAAAACACGTTTTACTCGAAATATGTTTGTTTTTTTAAATACTCAACGGGGCCAGCGATTGCTAAAAAAGTTTTGAACTAATTAACTGAAATTTCTTCTGTAAGTTCTGTATAATAGTAGAATTGTTTAACTTTCAGATTTATCAATCACTGTTTTATTACAAAATTTACTGTACCTTATGTTAATATAATCACTGTTTTTTAAGCAATTTCATATAATAACTGAGTCTAGTTTCTGTAAAAAAGAAAATATCTCTTATCCTGAAGGTCATTTCAAAAATGAATAACATAGCAACACATTAGAATGAAAAAATTGAAAATTTGTTCATAAACCTTCGGTACAGAATGGGCCGCGTTTATGCTATTTTTTGTAAATTTTTACCTATTTTTTCCCATTTTAGTAATAATAATTTCTTTTTCTCTTCATAATTTAAGCATATTTTTCTTAAAATATACTAAACAAATTCTAAGGGGAAAAAATCCCCATATCTCCATTTTTCTAAAAAAAAGTTGTCGCTAATCGGAAACCTTGAGAGAGAGAGAGATTAATTATAATCATCGAGTGTAGCATGTTCCCTAAGAGCTTACAAGTTGTCTAGATAGATTGTAAAAATTGAATTGCCAACTCAGATTGTGCTTCTTCTAAATATTGCTGAAAATGTCAAGATCCTTATCAAACCCTATTTTGATGTCTTAGAGCAGAATTGTACATTATTAAATCAATAAAGGTGTTAACATTAGTTTTGTTTTCTTGTAATCAGCCATGATTTGCAATCCAATAGCCTTCATCCTTAGTTCCAAATTGAATAGCACAGACACGTAATCACATAAACCATGAGACTGGCAACGTAAATTCAGCATTTTCCAACAGTAAATACCTTTCAAATATCAAAACTATTTAAACATTCAGTAGAAAACTTTTCCCATGAGTGTCACATAGTTTCGAAATATGTGAGTGAATATTAACGTCGCACTGATTAGCAACACGAGGGCTTTTGGCGATGATCCGCGTAATTTTGAACCATGGTCAAGTGACGCGGACGACACCTGAGCTGGCACCCCTCTCCTAGCTACCACACCAACGGGAGGATGTTTGAGCTCTCGACAGATTTAACGTGCATCGCTCCCCTACACAGCGGATCTTTAGTGGTACTGGGATCGAACTCATGACACGCTAGCCATGATCCGATGCCTAGACCACTTGGTCACCGCGGCCACTTCGAAATATGTGACCATCTTCGATATAAGGTATATATTTATAATCTATCTCGCGCTGTTTTCGACGTGAATAATTTATCTCGGGAAAAGTCTCAGCTAACAGTTACCTTTGAAAGTGTGTGGAAAATTTTATTTTTCCTCCGCCTTTTTTACCTTCCTATCACATTGCGAAACTAAGTGATATTTGCACTGACAGAGGACACCTTGACTTTTGCGTGACAAATGGATTTCAATTTCATTAAGTTATCATATTTTTCTAACGTTCTCCAAGTGACGTAAATGAGTTAACTTTTAACACTAGAACGTGCTTCGGTGTCAATTGGACACCGGAGCTTGCTTACTTAGATCTCCTTTCCGCATTTTTGCACGGAATTTAAAAATTTTCCGTGACTTTTAATCATTTTCTCAGGAGATTACGTAGAAAAAGTTTTGTGGTTATAGGTTAATTAGGAGTGACATTGCAACTAAATATACCTAGAATGTCCGCTGGTGTCATTTCGATACCAAGGCAATTTATGATTATAAAAAGCTGTCGTTCAACAAAATATAATTCACTAAGTAGATACTGATAGTAAAACAAACTTTCAAAGTCCTATCATACATTTTTTCACCTTTAATGCAGTGTTATTGAGTTCATGGTGAAAACGAATCAATTATACTAAAATTGCTGAATATAAATGTTTCGTTACATTGCATTTGCGTATCTGCTCATAAAAAAAAATCATTCGATTTTCGAACTTAGTGTAGAGCAGACAACCTAATCGATGGATCTTAGAAAATGTCTAAGCCCTGATGAAATTTTAATTTGTTACGAGAGCTTTTTGAGAATGAATCTACTCTAATTTGGATTCCGATGAAGACATGAGATTAAATGATTGACATAAGATTGTTCCAGGCATATTTGCGACAAAGTAGTGGTCCAACAATCTTCTCGAAACATGTCCACGTCAGTATTTTATGATATAAAGGGCCATAGTATATGATAATTATATGAAATAATATTATAAAAAGTCTTAAAACTAAACTCTACTGAACAGTAGTCCTGCAATTATTTATTCAAAACAATTACTTTATATGTTTTATGTCGCGGTATCGAGCACCAGTGGACGTTTAAGGGTAATCGAAATCCCGGACGTTCTAGTGTTAAATGCCCTAAATGCATATTTAAGTTATAAACATTTAATGTTTCTCAGCAAGACCAAAATTGATTAATTTTTTCTATCGAAAAATATTTTGGTATTAAAATTTAATGACTTATTTTACTCAAACAAAGCAGCATATTTCTTAAATGTAAGACAGCTCATTTTCATTTCAATCGATCTAATTCTCTTTCTAATTTCACTTGCTTTGATTTATATCTCTCTGAAGCACCACCAGGGCTCTCAGCAACGGATCTCGTAATTTTGAATCACGTTTAAGTGAAGAGAACGAAACTCTAGTTGGCAATCCGATTCTTTACTTCCACACCAAACCAACGGGAGGGCTTAAAGCCTCGACATATTTAATGCGTACATCAGCCCCTCTACACAATTGCTGTAGCACTAGGGCTCGAACTCATGACGCACTGCTTACGAGTCTTCAGCGGACAGCTAACGTTACCCAAGGGTACGTTAGCTGTCTTTTGGGAACGATCTTGCAACTTGGAGTCGGGGTTAAGATATGAAGATGTGTTAGTGTGGCATCCGATATGATATCTTACCATATCACTGGAAAACATTTGAGGGATAGAACTCGGTACCTATACTGATCCGTAGGTATGTATCATACCACTGAACTAAAACTATCACTTCAATCCGAAGGCTGTTACTGGCTTATATAGATACCACCGCTACACTACTCCCCCTACCAGTGAGTCGGTGAATAGGCGAAACAAACGATATAATTGTTATGGCGAGCGTGCGAGTTGTGGCTGTTGCGTCATTTGGGTCTGATGACTGTTTCCTGTGTCATTTGGGTCTGACTCCAGATCAGAAAGTTGCGTGTTCATATCCGGGTTCTTCAACGAGGGATAGAACTTGGTACCTTCTGATCCGTAAGCACGTACCATACCACTGAACTAAAATGATCACTTCAGTCTAGGGCTGTTACTGGCTTATATAGATACCACTGCTACACATTCAATCCTAGATTAACAAGAGTTTTTATCTTGATATAGACCTAGATTTCTTTATCCTAAATTGGCATGAGCCTTTTTCTTTTAGGTATCCGACTACTTGCGACAACTTTTTTTTAAAAAAATGGAAATATGGGGATTTTTTTGGGGGGGGGGTTTAGATTTTTTGAGTAACATTTTAAGAAAAATATCCTAAAATTAAGAAGAGAAAAAGAAACTTATCACTAAAAGGGGAAAAAATGGGTAAAAATTTACAAAAAATAACATTAATGGGGCCCATTTCGTATCAAAAGTTTATGAACAAATTTTCAATTTTTAAATTCTGATGTGTTGCTGTGTTATTCATTTTTGAAATGACCTTCAGGATAAGAGATTTTAATTTTTACAAAAACTAGAACACTTCACTTTAGTTATTATATGACATTGCTTAAAATAGCAGTGATTATATTAACACTAGGGACTTTTAATTTTTTAATAAAACAGTGATTGATAAATCTGAAGGTTAAAACACTTCTACTGTTATAAAGAGCATACACAAAAAAATTCAGTTCATTATTTTCAAAACTTTTTGAACAATCACCGTCCCGTTTGAGCATTTTTTTTTTAAAAAAAACACACACATTTCGTGTAAAACGCGTTTTAAAGGATGACATCTTGCTTAAAATAATGGCATCTGCTCTTACTAAAACACTTGTAGTTTTTGTTCTAGCAATCAGAAAATAACAAACTTGGTATTTTTATAAAACTAATAAGATGGTCTATAAGAAAATCCTAAAAAAATTTCAATTTTTGGCGAAATTCACAATTTTAGGGTAGTCGGATACCTTAAGCCAGATCTAGGTCTTGGTCGAAAATTCAATTTATGTTAAAGTTAGTGGCCGCAGTATCCAAGTACTCATGGACGCGAACTCATGGTCACTGAGTCGTGGGCAATAAAAGACCTTTTTGCCTTACAGAAAGACTAATGCACGTTAAATCTGTCGTAATGTTGGCGTAGTGAGGAAATTCGATGAGCGGGATTCCAGGTCAGGTGTTATCACATTCTTCGAGGCTGAAAATTACGATGTCCGTTTCCAATAACCTTCGTATTGCTATGTTATTGAGTGTTATGTTATTCAGTGAATAAGTGTTTATTGTAGCCCAGTGGTAGCGCATCGCACTTCTACACCACAGGTCCGAGACTCAAGCCCCGGGCTGGGTAAGGCCGACAAAATCTCTCATCCCGATAAATGAGTACCAAGCTCGCTTGGGAATTTAACACTGGGGGTTTCTCGTCAAACTGACCACCTGACCGTAACATCTGCTCATGCACCTCAGAGCCCAAGCCCTCATGAGCTGTTTCGCCAGCCACTGAGTTAAGTGTTTATTAACGTCGCACTATAATCAACACTATTGCTATTGGCGACGGAAATCGTAATTTTTTGAAACATGGTCAGATTACGAGGACTCCGAGCTGGAACCTCCCTCTCCGAACATCCACACCATGCCAATGGGAGGATTTTGAGCCTCGGCAGATTTCCTTCCACACGGCCAGTTTTTAATGGCAGAAAGGGATCGAACTCATGACGCATCGTCCGCAAGTTCGTGACCATGATCACAAGTCTACCGCGGCTAGACGGATATCATTGAAGTTCGAAAGGAAACTGAGTCACATATTGCTTTCATGAACCGACCAAAGCTCTATATTACCTACTTTGTTTCTAATAATCATCATGAACATAGCTATAAAAAGCAAAGTTAAATCAAACAACCTTTTTTCTGCATAAATAAAGTTTGATTTTGCGTCCTATACTTTAAAACAGACATTTAACATTAAAAGTTAAAAGTCTGTTTTATGCTAAGGCAAAGTACTATGTATAAACTGAACTCTAATTACATCCTTAAGAATGTAATGTGGCATATACACATGCATGTGCTTTAATCGCAACTTATATTGATGTTGAAAAACACACGTTTGCATTTGAAAACTGCGTATTTCTTTAACATTAGATGAAGGTAGACTTAGTTAAATTATATCTTTACCTAGTCATTTAAATGCAATTATACAACAAAGGCAATGACACAAACATTTTGCATGCCGCTTTAAAAATATTCCATGAACAATAGACCCATTACTTTAAAACACACCCTGTCTTTAAGGGGAGTCTCCTTTTCCTTTTAAGTTAGCTTTTCGGCAAAAAAGGAAAAAGAAATTCTTTGAATCGAAAGAAAATTTAAATGGGCACTTAAAGAGAGGTTCGGGTCGCTTAAATAAAATCATTGAAGCGGTGATAACAATTGCAGCGTAACGCACTTTAAGGGTTTTGCTTCAAGAATTTGAATCTAAACCGTTTACGCAGAAACATTTAAAGATTTTAGAGTTAAAAAACGTTTGTTTCTAAATGCAAGGTGCTACAGTTATGACACTTTTTTTTCCTAAAAAAAATGAAACATGTTGCTGTAATTTAAGTCTTTAATTGCTTGTTTTTCATTGGTGCGTATGAAACCTATTCTAAAGCTTTTTTTATTTAAAATTATTCTATTTTCAGGAATTATGTTTTATACCCTTTTCTTCATCTTTTGAAAATGTCAGAAATCTTTTGTTTTGCGAGTAAACATAGAAATGCCATTAGTGAAGGATATAAAAGGGCATTAAAAGTAAATAACATCAGTTAGATAAAATTTTAAAAAATATTTTATAAAATAATCATTTATTTTTTTTTCGAATAATTTTAAATGCGAAATATACTAGAAAGTGGTCAGCTCTCATGGATATGTGACTGTTAGTTATACGAATCACGTAAAATGCATCATGTATAATTAATAGATTAAAAAATAGACATTCATCATTTATTTTAAATTTTCTTTCAACAATAGTTTTTTTCGTGTTCGCCCGTAAGCATGCTTAAACATTGTTATTATCTATTTTAATTTTAAAATTTATCATGTTCTTTAATTTATCAAACAACACTACAGAAAAAATTTAAGCCCAGGTAACATTTCTACTTACTTTTATGTAAAATGTGCTCTTGAATCTATTTAGTCAAGAGAAGAAACATTAAAGTTACGTCAAAGAAATTGAAATTAAAAACAAATGCAAAGCAAAAAATGATATTCAAACAAAAAAAAAAACTTTAAAAATGCATCCAAGTATAAATATTTTTATATTTATAGAAATACAAGCTATTTCAACATGAAAATAATTAGGTTTAATGGAAAACAGTTATGTAATAATAAATAGAATTAATTATACTCTGATAGAAAATCGGTCCGACACCATTCCGACAAATTCTTTTACAAAATGACGTCCTAAACCCAAATACGATCCCCATATTGTTGCATCACCCCATCCCACCCCCCCCCGTTTACTCCAGATTCTCCCTCCCCCTCTCTATTTTTATCACTCTTCGGTAATTTTATGGCCATGAATTGGATTTAGAAGGGGAAAGGATTATTTTAATGCTTTAATTTAGAACAATACATTAATATTATGTAAAAAATATAATTTATAATAAAATACCTTCATTTGTGTGTGGTGCTTGATTTCCTCTTGTACCCGAAAAGAGTTTCGCGTATTGATGATCAACCAGTATTCTGTTAAAATATACTCGCATTTCACTTCCCTGGCAATTTTCTCAAGAACTTTAATGACTTGGTGGAACTTTTCCCCGTGTACATTTTCACACAACTGCTCGCGCTCGCTTGTCCCATTCACATTAGGTGAGTGAGTGAATATTAACGTCGCACTCTCTCTCTCTCTGTTCAGCTACACGAGGGCTTTTGGCGACGGAGCTCGTAATTTTGAACCATGGTCAAGTGACAAGGACGACGCCTGAGCTGGCACACCTCTCCTAACTGCCACACCACACAAACGGGAAGGTCTCTCGACAGATTTAACGTGCATCGCTCCCCTACATAGGGGAATCGGATCTTTGGTGGTGCTGGGCTCGAAATGACACGCCAACCACGATCCGATACCATGACCACTAGGCTACCACGCCTTCCCCCCCCCCTCCTTCACATTGGAAGCCGTCAGTATTTTGTGAAGCCAGTTTGAATGTCCTTGTGTAAAGCAAAAACTCTTAAGTCAACACAAAGTTCCTTATCATAATTATTATAAAATGATTTTATGAAAAATTCAACTCAAGTTTTCGTACGTCTTCTTCATACCCGCAGAGTATGGAACTAGGACTAATGGTAAATCATTCCTATTGGCCTACAGGACAATTTTAAAACTTGTCTTTGATACGTCGATAAACAATGGCCATTTGTGTGGGTCAATTGGCATCTTCAGTTCTGTCATCAATTCGTTTGAATTAGAGCAGAATACACACTAAAGGTTCATTCACACCAAGGCAATAAGCAACGAGCAAAAAAGATGAACCCAATCAGAGTCCTTACTTTCTCGTATAAATGCAGTGGCGTGACAAAGAATACTATGGCACCCCTGAAAAATCAGGTTTGGGGACCAAGTCCAAACACGTACATGATATCAGTCAGGCTTTAAGTCCCCTGGAACACCTGAGCCCCCCGTAATGCGGGGATTGCAGAGGTTACGTTACACCACTGCATAAATGCCTTTGATTGGCTACACACATTCGTCGCTCTCTATTATTGTTTGGGTGTGGATGGGCCTTAAGCCCTCATCTCCTGAAAAAAGTGGGGCCACGGTAACCTAATGGTTAAGGTCGCGTATTCGTGGCTGGCGTGTTACGAGTTCGAGCCTAGAACCGCTGAAGACCTGCCATATAGAGGGGGCCGATGCGCGTTAAACCTCTCGAGGCTCAGATGTCCTCCCGTTGGTGTGATATTGAAGTTAGGAGAGGGGGTGGCACCTCAGGTGTCCTTTTCGTCACTTGACCATGATTCAAAATTACGAGGTGTCACCAATAGCCCTCTTGTAGCTTTATAATACGATGTTAATATAACTCGCGGAGCTATCTGTGAAAAAAAGTGGTAGCCTCTGTAGTCACGATAGCGTTGTTATGACCAGCGTTGTTGAATCAAAGGTTCGAGTCCTTGTGACGCTGAAAACTCGATTTGTGGTGGAGCTGATGCACGCTCTAAAAAAGGATTACCTTCTATTATATCTAAGAACGCCAGTAGTACAAAAAGAAGGAATACAATTCGCTGAACTTCTTTGCGAACGTGTTCAAAAGCGGTACAGTGGCCGCGGTAGCCTAATGGTCAAGGTAACAGACTCGATTCCGTCGTGTCATGAGTTCTGTACTAGTGCCACTGAAGTCCCACCTTTCAGAGGAAGCCGATGCACTTTAAATATGTCGAAGCTCAAAGATCCTCTCGTTAGTGTGGTGTATAAATTAGGAGAGGGGTGCCAACTCAGGTGTCGTCTTCGTCAATTGACCATTGTTCAAAAAAAATTACTAGTTTCATTGCCAAAAGCCCTCAAGGAGCTGAATCGTACGACGTCAGTATTTCACTCATTCACTCAAAAAGAGGTATAATCAATAGAAAAGGTACGAAATTTAATAATTAAAAATTTTAGTGAACCTCGTCAAAATAAATGTACATCGTTATTCACCAACATAAAAAAGACATCGATTATTTTAGTGATATTTTTGTCAGCTATATATAGAAATTAATTAAAACTATAATTAATGAGCAAATAATACATAAATCGATTTGACATCTAGGGAAAATGCACTAAAATATTCAGCGACTGTGTGATGAATATTCAAATCAAAAAGAACTAAAACTTGGTAAGTAAATTTTTAAAGTAATCACATTGTTCTAAAGAATTTTTTATTGTTGCTTTTTAGTTTATCAAACAAAGCTCGCTAATTAATATGATCTCTGAAGTACTTCGACACTTTAATACGACATTGATAACATAAAAGCATATCAACGAAGAGGACAACCATGCTTAAAGGAATTAGTGAAATTCTGAAAGAAAAAAAATCTTTTGATAAGATTTATTCAATGTTCCGTATAAATTATCATTCTAAGCTTTTATAAATTTTAAATTATGAATGGATCTAAATTTTTTGTAAGCAAAAATTCCATATGTTTATACTAAGATACTTGAGTATTGTTAGCCTTGGACAAACAGCAGATTGAATTAGATATTTGAAGAATAAAACAGTTCTTGTAACAAATGATTATGTGAACAACGACCCCTAGCGGACGATTCGAGAAACCATCAGCCGAAGGGTTGCTGTCGGACCATGAGTATCGCGTTAAACCTATGTCCTCATTTACTGTTGTTTTGCTAAAAATATAGTAGTTTTTCGTAACTGTCTTTATATATTGTAGCTCTAAATACTAATGTTCCCTAATGTTTGTAATTGCAATATGTAGATGTAATATTAAACTTTTTTACACTGGCGTAGATAGTCTTGAGTGGGCCCTGTATTAAAGTTCCTCGGGGGCCCTTTCTAGGGGCTTCTTAATATTTTGCGATTTTTTTTGCTTACACGTTTTGGGGCCCTCAAAGTTTGAGGGCCCCGAATCATTGATACTGCGGTAGCTACGCCCCTGCTCACCCAAAAATGTTTGGGGTGTCCGTCTACTACTTACAGCTCTACATTTATAATATTTTTGTATACTATCGTAGTGTGTATATATATATAATTCCATTTCTTAAATCAGGAAATTTTGGAGGGAAATTAATGAACCAATAACGATCAATTCCTAAAAATTCCCATTACATAATATTCCTGTTTATTTTTGAAATATTTGTGTCTTATAAATATCCTTTCAAAAGAACTTTTAGAAATAAATAAAATTCAACAAGATTTTCAAAAAGTATTGGTAGATCAAAAATCGAAAGAAATTTTCTTTGAAATTTTCTGATGCATGAATTATAGGATCAATACTATACAAGAATTACAGTATCTCAATATTTTGTAGCAACAGACAGAGTTTCTGTTAGTAATATTTACGGAAAAAACATACCATATATGAAATAAATCTTTAAAACAACTTCAAAGCTCAAAAGAACTTCAGACGGCACGCCATCTGATTTCTAAATATTAAGGAATAGTTTTTTTTCTTGCTTTATATGTTTCATAATCGTGTGAGAAAATGAAAAACAATCGAGAAAATAGTTCGAATATTTATTCAAAAAATTGTCAAATCTCTTTCGTTTACTTCTGGCCATTCTTATCGGATGTAAAATATATAATTTCAAAAATATTGATGAATTCTACTATAAATTAGGCAAATCTAATTAAAAACATGTGGAACATAGCTCTCAAAAGGAGCTCGAAGGCTCTATTAGAATCGTAACAAATGTCACGAGTTTCTCGTAAAACATCTAAGTTTCAAAGAGGCTCTTTTTTTTTTAAGAAAAGATCTCCCTCTTCGATCGAGGTAGTCACATATTGGCAAGAACTGTATCAATATTTGCAGAGCCTTCAAGAATTTTAGATGCTTTTAGACTTGTCTAACTTTTTATTACAAATTTATGTAAGTGAATAGTCAATAAAAAGAATTATCTACTATATGTGAAAAGCTTTTAGGCTTAATGCTAACTAATCAGATTTGAAGCACTTTTTAAATAACCGAATGGGACAACATCAATATATTTTACCTTACATAAATATCAACATTAATGTCATTGATAATATGCTTGAGCTATTGCTGTAGAAAAAGGCTTATCTACATATACTAATCTTTAACTGCAATAAGTTCCATGTTTCATTTTGTGTACACCTTTAGGGCTAATGGATTTATAATTACAATCGGACCACAATAATCAGATCCATAGTTACTGATCACGAATTAAGTGGACAGTGAGTTTCAATATTAATATCAGTTGAGCTATAATATATGTTCCAATATCGATACGAGTTTTGTGCGTGTGTGTTTCTTTTTCAGTTTGTCACGAAAGAAAAAATAAAACAACGCCTTAGCATGGACACAAAATATTTAGAATATTGAGTTTAAATTGTTTTATCAACTGCTCCTCTATGAATGATTTTGCTCTTTGCTGACATTTCGCTTCTTCTTAACACCTTAACTGCCACCGGCGTATATATACGTCTAGCTCAACCAGTGCGTTAAATGCTCCGGACGTATATATACGTCTTTCTGAAATATTTTTTTTCTTTGCGCTGTTATCAGTAAAACTATTCCGAAAATTTTGAAATGCAATAAAATGATCTTGGCAGTGTTTTTGCGAAGAATTTATTTATTTCATAGAAAAATATGCTTTTCGTTCTTTCCAATGCACCGTATATGCGTGCCTTTGTGAAAAACCGTGACACTGGGGAGCAAATCAAGTAATTTTTAATCGGCAGTTAAGGGGTCTCTTACGTGATGGGTTTTATTTGCCTTGCCTTTATCCATTATCCCCGTAGCTTAAAATAACAAAGTAACAATTGTCACTTGGAAATCCCTTGGAACGCATAATCGGAGTCTGTTTAGATACATCTTCTACTGACTCCTTATATAACATTTCTTCATCTGGAACATTTTAACACTATCTTCCTATGTTCTTGTTCCTATTGCTGGCATTCTCTTACTTATAAGGGGAATCATTTATATAAGAGAAAAGAATGTTTATAACACTTCACAAATCTGAACGACATAAAATGTTCGAACGTGCAGCTGATCTCGCCTATCATAAGATCTTGGAAATTATCTCTTACAAAATAATAATGAAACAGGGGCAGGGGACATCTTACTTTTCGTGATTCCTAAATATAAAATAGAAAGAAAAATAAATAATGCCTGCTCTTTTCACAGGAGGTCGTCATGGAGGTCATCAAAAACCGGTAACCTGAATTTCACAAAAGGAAAAATAAGAATTGCGACATTACAATTTCCAAGCGTGATATCACAAGCGATTGTATATCGAGGTGGCTTATGCTTAGACTTCCTTAAAAAATCTTTTCCTAGAAAATTGACTTAATTTTATACATAGAGTGGACCATACAGCTCAACGGTTACAAACTTTCAGGATAGATTGAGTACACATAGACCAGAGGTTGCGAACCTTTATGGATCAACGTGCCATTTATTCTAAAGAAGTGCCATTTATTCTTTTTACCTGTGATTATATTAGTGTGACTTCTGTTTTTGAAGATTTTAGGACAAATAACTTATATCAGGATTGTAACATGTTACTTTTAGTAGAATGCATACTGAATTGGAGTCATCTGACAAACGGTTTCTAAGCAATTAATTATTTTTGCTATGGTTCACTTTTTTGACCAGATGAATTGTGATTTGTTTCAAAATGCCCTTTTACAGATGATGTTCTGCATACCAGTATTTCAGAACATAAAACCCACACCGCTTTGTAGTCTTTACTAATAATGCCATATTTCTAGGTTCACCAAATTTGAAATTCTCTGTTACACTTACTATTTTGTACTTTTTGTTCCTTTGCTGAATTAACCATGCTAAATAACAGTTGAAAATCGTAAATATAACACAAATAAACTGTAAAATACAATTGTATCAATGAAATTGACTATGCTATGCGTAGACAAACTTTGCATCATAAGCAATTGTGGTCCACGACGTTACTAAGACAAGACAATAACAAAAGAGCGCGACCGATCACGTGCGTTTGTTCGTAATACTTCAGAGTGAACTTTATCATTTCGAAATAAAATACAAATGATTTTGATAACTGACGTGCCCAAAATATTGTGTGTCCTCAATGGCACGTGACATAGGTGCCACAGGTATCATCGTGCCACAGGTATCATCGTACCACAGGTATCATCGTGCCACAGGTTCACCATCCCTAATCTAGACGATGGGAAATCACATAGAAATGCATGTTCAGAAACGATTTTGTGTCGCGGTAATTAAGACACAAAACACAAGAAACACAGGACAAGAATAAGAGAAGAGAAAACTTGTTTATTATTCTTAGTGCAGCAAAAATGCTGGGAAGTCTTTGGTTGGTGTACGCGATAGATGGCGTTAAGTAAACCGAAGCATCAGATGATGGTGCATGCGCACAAGCGCCGGGCTTTCTATGAAATTTCATTTCACCTACCGACAAAGTGGTAATTGGATGGAACGTTACACGAACTCTGAGCTCATTGATATGCATCTGGCATACGGGACCACTGGTTGCAATGGACGAGCCGCACATCGATTGTACTCTTAACGTTACACCAAAAGGCAAATTCCCAACCATGCCTTCTTTGCAAGCTTGCACTAGAGATTATCCGACAGCGGATCCTTCATCATGGACACACAGGAACATGAGCGATGAGTAAGAACACCAAACAACGAGGAGACTGTGATATATCTGGTAGAAAACAATCCCCGTACCAGGATGGGGACTATCGCCAGTCATGTTGGGATTTCCCATATGAATGTCTGGCTGATCCAGCATACTAACGACGTGCACCCCTATCAGCCCAACATGCACCTGTATTGTTCATTTAATGTTCTTTTTTCTTAATTTTTTGCTGTTCTAAGGATAATAAACATGTTTTCTCCTCTTATACGTGTCCTTTCTTTCTTTTGTCTAGTGTCGTCACTACCGCGCCTGGAAAGCGTTTCCATCCATGCATTCCTATGTGATTTCTATCATCTAATTGTACTCAATCTGTCCTGAAAGTTTGCAACCGTTGAACTGATACAACCTGTATTTTTTAAAACAATATTAGAGCTATACACACTGCAAGAAGGTTAATGAAGAAACGGACCGTAGTTCTGAGCCAAGGTCAAGTGACGAAAACGATACTACTAACCACTTCCAACTACTTAAGAAAATACCATTTTCTTAACTTCCGAACCACACCAAAGGCTTTAGCGTGTAGAAGTGTTCTACACTATGGTTTTTAGAAGTTTAAGACCCAGACCTCTGTTATCCTTTGGTAACGAGTCTGTTAACATGCTAACCGTGATACCTCCTCGTAATTCCCAAAATATATTGTTATGAAGCAGGAATTTGGGTTTCTTTAGTTTAAATTAACATCAGTCTAAAGATACCGAATGGCTATTGGTGAAGAGACTCATTATTTTGAATAAAATAGTCAAATGAAGAGTCAGATCCCGAGTTGGTACAATCTTTCACACCACAAACGGACGTGGAAGCTTTGTTTCGTTTAATCTTTGTTATTTCGAAAGGTTGATTTTTTGGATTCAGGTAGGATTCAGATTCTTCCTTTAAGTTCGTAGTAAAGTGCGCTAAATATGTTGCAGTTCCAAGTCCTTACTTGAGTTCCGTGTGTAAGTTGGAAGAGAGTTGCAGGACATCCGTTAATGATTGGGAGTTAGAATGAAAACCTGCCATAATCACAACAAATATAATTTATTAATACTTTAATAAATCTCAACAACCCAGGTTAGGAAATGCACCTATATTTAAGTATTGGAGAAAAAGCGAGGAAGAGACGAGGTATTTAATATTTAATTGTGAGTACTTACTTTTGGAACGTTTGGCAATTTACGTTCTAAATAATCGTAACTCTTATCTCAGATAATCGACATCTGGTAGATTTGATTCTGATTCATATATCTTATTGACTGAGCCATCAATTATCAATCTTACATATATTAATTAATGAATCAACGAGTCGCTCTCGTATTGCTTTCAATTACTTTACGTTAATCACTAACTTCTATCATCTAACTCCTAACTTCTCTCTCTATCTCGAACCTAAGAGTTAATGCTTAAATATAAGCCCTGATTTACATAGATCGCATCTTCTTCTTCGGGAGAAAGTTTTCAATTGAACAATATTTAAAGTAATATATTTTCCCCAAGAGGATTAGTTAGAGGCACGTGAAGAGACCCGTTGCAGAGTTAGTAACTTTAAGTTCGACCTAATCAGAGGCGCAAATAAAGAGGGGGGATTCAGGAAGTCAAGGCCCCCCCCTCCCATTGACCGTGTTTTTTTTTTCGATTGATTATAATCATACGCATGTAATGTGTAAAATAACGATAACTCTGGCAATTTAATTAAGAATTTGATATTAATTTTTTATTAATTAATGTTAATTATTTATTCAATCATTTATTTTTTACTGTTTTTTTGGTCAGACAATCGATAAAAACAAAAGAATATGTTTGGCGGCGTATTGGGGTATGATACGAGAATGGTGGATTTTCGACCCTCAAACCCCTCCCTTCCCCCCTTGAAAAATTCTAGTGTGCGCCACTGGGCCTCATTATTTGACTGAAATTTCAAGTACGAAGCCTACCGGTTATGTATTTAGAGCGGCCACGATAGACTAGGGATCAGGGACTCGTGCCAGGTGTTTCTTGAGTTCGAGCCTTTTGTGCCATGGAAGAACAGCCACGCAGAGAGGCTCAGGCGATCAGTCTGACGTGAAACCCGCAGTGTTTAGTTTCCAAGCAAGTTTGGTGTTCATTTATCAACCCACTGAAGGGATGAAAGGTTGAGTCGATCTCGCCCTGGCTGGAATTTAAGGCTGTCTTTGGCAAATGTACGAAAGCCCAAATTAAGCATGGAGCACATTTTTAAACAGAAAAATGCCCCAGTTTTCAAACAAATTTGCAACATTATAATTTACACGTCTGTTAATAACATAGTGTTTTTAAAATTTAAAAATATTCCATCTTTACTTTTTTGTTTTTAATTTAACACGTAAAGCTCATTGAACATTACGGTAAAGGCGAAAAAACGCGAAACCCATTTTATATTAGAAAAAATTAATCAAATGTTAAAAATGGGAAGGATGATAAAATATGCTGCCCTCTATAAGATAGCGAAGCCAGAATATAAAATTAAAATTTTAGTTCTTTTATACTTGAAAAAATATTCCAAATTCCGGTTCTATTCTTTAACATTAACCGAAAACAGCCTTAAACCCCGGACCTGTGGCGTAGAAGCTCGATACACTAACATTCAGCCACTGGGCTTTAATAAAACACTCATTCACTATATATTTAAAGTGCTGGATAGTGTAAAACTAGAAAGAAAGGAGAATTTCATTTTTAAAAAAGGAGAAGAAATCCTCTATTGAAGAAAGGTAAATTATTTTAAATTAAAAAAAAATCTCAACAGAATAATATTTTCCTGAATATAAAAAACATGCCTTTTGTTTTCAATGTTTGCATCTCTAATCAGTCATGTATGTCATCAAATAAAATGCATGGTTTGAAAATAAATTATTAATATATGAGAGTTCAGTACATTATTAAAAGATATTCAAGATTAAGCGGATTTTTTTTTATTTTTGAATTAATTTTCAAAGTAAAAATGCGGAAATAGACAAAGCGATCTAGCATAACAAAGAATTTAGTTAAAAATCATAAAACAATAAAAACACAATGCTTTGCATTTTTCGCATTGCATTTCCTTTAATTTTTAAACATGTGCATCAAATACATAAATACGAAAAACCGAAAGAAAAGTTAAATCATTCATTTCTCAGTAGATTGCAGTATAATTCAAAACAACGAATTCCTCTGTATTAAAAGACGTTCAAAATGCGAGGATTATGTATTTTGTCCGCATATAAAAGAAAAATCTCAAAATAATATGTTTACACCAGAAATCAAGATAAAATGAAAAACAGAATAAATACAAAAATAAAACCATTGAAAATCCAGTTCGTAAAATTAAATATTGGAGAAAGAAATGTTTTTTCGAAAAGAATTGTCATTCACTGGATGAATTCTCTGGAGAACAAAAAAAATCGATTTATGGTTCACTGTTTTTCATTTTATTTTAAACATATATCGTTAAAAGAACATTCCCAAAATAGAATTATATTGGATTGCGTAATAAGGTGAAATCAATAAATTCGTATATGTAATATAACTACGAATTATATATCAGCAATTAAGAGAATGATCATATTTTAAAATTGTAAGCTTCAAAGCTTTAATTTTTTTTAAATATTCACTTTACTGAAACTAACTTTTCGTTGGATATAATTTAGCATAATTATTTGTAGGTTCGATTTTTTAAATGCAGGGTGATTATAATTAAAGTCTCGCTTTAAAAATGCAGTAAAAAAAGAACTAATGGTTAGAATGACTTCAAGTTTGAACTGAATAGACTTGAAAAGGGGTGAAACGGTATGGTATCAGAAAAAGATTTCAAAATGTATAAATAGATGGCACTGTAAGTTGCATATCGAAAAGGGATCTCACTACAAGCGACATATTGAATCGAATTACGACGGCTTTGGCATAAGTTGCAAATGCAAACCAACTGAACTGTTGAATGAATTGCTTCGGTTTTTTGACGGAGAAAATGTCTTCCAAGTCATTTAACTGTTGTTGCACCAGATATATGTCGTGCGCTTTAGAACCATTTAATTTTCATAATATGTTGCTTACAATGCCATCTATAGATACACTTCGGAACACTTTTTCTTATGCCATACTATTTCCCTCTTCTTCAAATATATTTAGTTAAAATTTGAAGTCATTCTGACCAGTAGTTCTTTTATTACAGCATTTTGAAAGTAGAACTTTAATTATAATCACCCTGTATAGTAGGTTTCACTTATTATAGTATGAAAAGCCTGATTCTCTTTTATAAATAAGAAATATGAATAAAATTCTTAAATTTCTTTCGTTAGAGAGTACAATTAAACAAATGTAATGTAAAGAATCATGGGTTTATTAATTACGTGATAAAAAGTTCTTTGCAAGTGGTATTCAATCAAATATAAATTTTAAGGTCTTTTTTTCTTTATAAATCAGTTGTCTGAAAAAAGCATTAAATCACATCTATGTATTTTAAATAGATAACTGTACTGAAGTACTACGTCATTCACGCGGTTTTAACTCACAATGTTTCCGAAAATAAATTTTGCCGAGTAAACTTTTAATACTTAAGAAAAACATTAAAAAATTAATTAACTGAGAAATAATCTTTCTTTCTTTTTAATTTTAAAAGTAGTTTTAGAAGTGCTAATAAAAATTTACAAGGAAATTTCAAATTTTATAAAATTTCTCATATTTTGAAGAACGTATTTTACAAATTATCAAAAGATATTTGATATTCAATGTGAGAATCAACTTAATTTTGGAAAGGCAATCTTTTTAGAGAGAGAGAGATCCACTTGTGTTAAAACATTATTAACTTTAAGTGTTTTAAAAAGAAAAAATTGTTTAGAAATAAATGTCATTATAAAAATGTAGAAAAAGTTAGAAATGTCCGGAAATAGTTTCTTTTTTTAAAAGAAAAATATTTGCAGATTGCATAATTTAGAACATATCTAGAGCGTTTCAATAATGTTGATAAATATATAATGAAGAAACAAAGCTCATACTTTTTTTCACCCTCTCTCAGATCTAAATATTTTTTTATTAAAATGTATTACTTCTTAAGTTTCTAAAAGTACACTTCTTTCGGTAATAAGCCCTCTTCCACTTTAAAAATTTCCCCATTTCTCCAGAAAATCCGCTTGTTCTTTGTATTATTTTTATTTTTATAGTTCGTTCATTATTATTCTTGTTATAATAATTCATTTCGAGGTTAATTTAGAAGGAATGCAAAACTCTTAAATTACTTTTTGCAATATTAGGAGGGGACGTATTTTCGAGATTTGATATTAAATTATTTCAAAATTATGCTTGTGATCTCGATAAAAAACAGCTTATATTTAAGAGGTTTTCAATGAGAGAAAAAGTGGTCTATTTTAAAGACACTTTTCGGATCTTAATTAATGTTCACGTAAGAAGTGACTATTTAAATTATTTTTAAATTAATAATAAGAGAAACTATTTAAACAACTAATTTTGGTAAAGAAACTTAAACTTAAAACTTACTTGTCTTTAAAATTTCATTTATGAATCATTTTTCTCAGTGGTGCCAGTAGCGTACCGTACACCCCCGCATGAGGTGGCAGGATACTAGGGGGTCCAAAATCTATGTTATTTTATGGTTTTGCCGTCCTTTGTAAGATCCGGGTTTGGGGCCCAAAACCTGACTTTGCAGGGAGACCCTAATATTTTCCATTACGCCACTGCAGTGTGTATCTTTCACTTTCTTGTATTCACTCTTTTTTAGTATTGAAAGTAATTTTTAAGAAAATTCTAAATAAAGGTTGTTTTCCAATCGATTAAGCACAGATAAATATCCAAATACATCCAAAAAATGAAACATTCGAATATATTCAAATTAAAGAATTTCGCATGCATTTCAGTACAATTCTAACTAAATAACAATTTTTATAATGAGACATGGAATTCAGGGAATTACAATAACAGAAAAACACATAGTTCCAAAAGAAAATTAAATGTATATATATATATATATATATATATTGTTCTATAGGAAATTGGAAAAATATATTTTTTAATATATGATCCCCCAGAAACATTTTATTTTATATTCTATTTGTACCCTTCTAAAACAAAAAGACGCAAAAATATTGTAAAATAAAATTTTCAAGTTTTAATATAAATTTAATTTCATAATTTTAGTTTTTAATTTTCTTATTTTATCATAAAATTCAACTTATTTTTTATATATATAATAAAGAAAATGTAGCATAAAAAATACAAAGAGTAATAACAGTAAAAAAAAAATTTGTGTCTTACGCCTCGTAATTGCAAAAATTATTCAGCCTATTTTCTATTACTATGTGCGACAATGAGTAAATTTTTACACTGAAATTATAATTTTACACTAAAATTTACTTAGAGAAACATATATTTCCTCAAACTAGGCTTTCGAGTAGCAACCGGCATCTGAAACTCTTCAAATGCTGAACCATTGCTTTAAAAAAAGTGGCTTTTTTTTTTCTTTTATGATAAAAAATACTACATAGTTTAAGGTATCCGACTACTTGCGACAATTTTTTTTAAAAGGAGGTATGGGGATTTTTTGTGGTTTTTAGATTTATTTAGTACACATTTTAAGAAAAATATTTTAAATTTAAGAAGAGAAAAAGAAATTACTATTACTAAAATGGGAAAAAATTGGTTAAAATTTACAAAAAATAACATAAATGGGACCATTCGGTACCCAAAGTTTAAGAACAAATTTTTTAATTTTTCAATTCTGATGTGTTGCTATGTTATTCATTTTTTAAATACCCTTCAGGATAAGATATATTTTATTTTTACAAAAGCATAAGCACTTTATCTTAGTTATTATATGAAATTACTTAAAAAAACATGAATATATTCACATATTAGGGAATGTAAATTTTGTAATAAAACAGTGATTGGTAAATCTGTAGGTTAAAACACTTCTACTATTATACAGAACGTACACAAAAAATTTCGGTTAATTATTTTCAAAACTTTTTGAGCAATGGCTGGCCCCGTTTGAGTATTTTAAAAAAAATACACATTTTGAGTCAAACGCGTTTTAAAGTATGACATTTTGCTTAAAGTAAAGGCATCCGCTTTTATTAAAACACTTGTAGTTTTTGTTCTAGTCAACGGAAAATAATAAGCTTGGTATTTTTATAAAGCTAATAAGATGGCCTAAAAAATAAAATCATAAAAAACTACATTTTTCACAAAATTCACAATTTTAGGGTAGTCGGATACCTTAAGAACGCAAAATTATTAATGGAAAATATTTGCATTGAAAAATCGTTGTTATACATAGGCAACATCGCACATAATTTAATTTTTATTTCGATTTTTTAATGGAATTCCTTCTCCACTCCACTATGTTTCACAAATACAAATATTTATTTGAAAAACAATTAAGAGTTATCGAAATGACTAAAATAGAGCAAAGAATCATTAAAGTACATAAAGAAATTACGTAAAACATTTAAAATAACTAATTAGTCTATCTATAATAAATTGTTATCATACTCTTCACTTTGTCGTCTAATTTCTAGATCTTGCAAATAGATAACAACTAACATATTACAAAATTTCAACACGTATTTTTTAGTTTTAACATCAACAGAATAAAGATAATAAGGATCCCCCCTAACAATTTTTGATTATTAACCCACAAAATTCGCAAAACAATTGGAAGAAATGACGCAAAATATTTATGTAGTGTTTGTACAATTTATAATAATCCTTTATATATATCCACAACTTTTCATTTTAATTTTTATCAGTATTGCACTGAATCGAAATAACTGAAATTCAATGAAATATTTGAAAAGGGAAGCTGAGAATATACATATATTCAACTCTTATATTCTAATTCAAAATATTTTTTAATTCTTAAATTTGAAAAAAATTGAGCATGGTAAGTTCGTATCAATGATCTCAAAACATAACTATATGAAAGCGTATTTCTTTAGTATAATATCTTTAATTATTATTTATATGACGAAAAGTACCCGTAAAAATTAGCATTTGTAAGATAGCATGACATCAAAATGCTATATTCCAAGTAATATAGCATAGTTATCAATTAAACTTAAACAAAACACCTAAACACGTCCAGCAAAAGCCGGACTGTTTGTAACTCTCCTTTTAACTCATTTCATAATATAAACAAAATAATAATTTGACACTTACTTCGATCATAATTCATGAAAGCCGCTTCAGCACATCCAATACTCCACACGAGCACACCGGTCAAAATCATCAACCAACCTTTCATGGCAAAATTTTTAGAGTTCTCCGAAAAAACAAACCAGTTCTATTGAGAAGAAAAGGAACACCAAAAAAATCGTGTCTTTTTTTATATATATAAACAAAGCAAAGAAATATCTTCGACCCCGAAATCTGTATTAATCGTTCTCCGTTCCTGTCTCCACACGGAACGTCGACTGACGGGAGAGTTGTCCGATGGAAAAGAGTCGGTAGGAGTCTGGAAACACGTGACTGGCTCACGTGTTAGCGACCACTGGCTGCTGCTTCTCTCTCCTTATCGGAATGCTCTTGGTGTTCTCTAACGGTAAATGGTTCGGAGAGGAGCGTGCTCTTGTAGTTAAAATATTTGGCGACGCTTTTTGGAGGGCTTGGCGAGATGTCCCAAGTCCCGTGGGTGGTGGTGAAGGTTTTTAGAGGGAGAATCAAAAGAGAAGTTGGGTTTAAAAGACTTACGATTCCTTTTTGAAATTGTGTTATGCTTTTCCAAAAAGGATTAGTTCTTTATAGTATTTATGTTATTTAAAAGCTTCAAATTTATATTTTTTACTGTTAAAAAATTCGCCTCATTGGGTACAGAAATAGTTTTGAAAATAGAAATAATTCTTAAGGAAAAAGGAACCAAAAGATAGCGAGTGTTTTTTTTATCGTAGGACGATTTTTGTTGCACTTTTTTGTATGTCAAAAGCAAATACAAATTCTCAATCACACACACACACATCCAAGTTATTCAAGTATTTAATTTTTGTTTTTGTTTAGAAGAATTTATGGATTTGGAAATACTTTCAGGGATGAAATTTCAAAGGTTTCAAAATATTTATGGATAAAATTAAAAGAAGTTTACGTTGAAATTTCTTCGTCTTTGTTCTGTTTTTGAGTTAAGTGTATTATTAAAAGGAGAATTTTATTTAATGTGATCTGTTTCATATTAAATTTTTTCCGTAAAGAATATTTTTATAAGTACCGGACATGAGAAATATTTATTTATACAGAAATAATTTTTTGTTTTTAAGAAATTCATTAATTCACCAATTAACTGAGATTGACGAGTATACTCGTCATGGAAAAGTTGCATGATTTTGTGTCATAACGAGTATATTCGTCATGGAGAAGTTGCATGATTTTGTGTCATGACGAGTGTACTCGTCATGGAAAAGTTGTATGATTTTATGTCATGACGAGTATACTCGTCATGCGTAAAAAGTAGTGACCATTGAATACTTAAATTGTAATTTTTGAGAAAATCAAAACATATTCTCAAATTTCAAGATATTTAGAATATTTTGAGACCAGGCTGAAGTAAAGCAAATAAATAAGAAATAGAAAAAATTTAAAATTAACTCATGCGTCTCCGTGTGTACCGGCTGAAACAAAGAATAAGTTCACATAACGAATTTATTTATGTGCGATGATAATGTTTTTTAGGTGCTAGCCTAAAAGAGGCAAAAGTAAAAATCATAAAGTTGATTTATTTTAATGTTACTTTAAGTATGGTCAGCCATGGGTCAAATGTGTGACGCTGAACAGGCGCTGAGCCCACTGATAGCTGCTGACCCGAAGTTAGCTAGCTATCAAGTGATATTAATGCCAATTGTTTGATGTTTGAACCACATATTGACATTAGAATAATAACCCACGGCCGGGCTACCTGAAAAACAGTTATTTTATTGGAGTGAGAAAAGAAAGGATGCTTTCTGGTAAGGTGATTATGATCAACCCTACTGCACCTACTCTAGAACTTCCTTAGTGCCACAGTATCTTAGTAGTATCTAATTAGCATTTCTTATCCAATATTTTAACAGTGACACTTACTCAATGAGATTAACGAGTATAGTCGGCATTGCTCGATTTTCGTGACACACATAGTTGCTCACTCTCAGACCACCGTTAACTGGCTAAATTGTGAGGAAATTTTAACGATTATATTTCGAATTTGAGTTATGTATATTGGAAGAGATGATGAAGAATAACTTCACTGTATATAATCTATGCTAATCGTAAATGGCATAATAATAGTGAATTTATAATACCTATGTTATTGGAATTATTTCAATTGAAATCTTTTTTTTTTTCCTATTTAGCTTTAATGTGTTGAAGTAGTTTGATGCTTGGAATATTTGTAGAACTTTCTGTTTTTACAAGACTATAAATAAATAAGGTTATTGTTAGTTTGAAACAGTATATGTTGATAATAATCTTCTTTGTTATAGCCTTTTTTTGCAAAAAAACAATAACTTAATATTTCAATAAATCAATAATTTTCTTTTTTGTAACGCAATAAATGGAATATTTAAAAAAATTATTAAAGCAAGAGACACATGCTTTCTAATCCAGTTGCTTTTATTTATACGCGTGTTTCCTCGTTATTTTTAGAAAGCATATTTTATGTTTATCACATACAAAATTTTATTTTTGAATAATTTCCATCAATAAAAAAAATTTCGAGTGGAAAATTATGTTTTTATAATTGAATTGTTTTGATTGTGTAATAAAAATTTTAGGAACTATACATCGTATAAATAATAAAATAATAATTCTAATTGTCTTACTGTTAATGTATTATGACAATTAATAATGAGGATATTTTAGTATTTAGATGTATGATTGATATTGTAGAAGCAAAATACTGGCTCTTTTAAAGTAGATCATTAAAATATCAAACATCTGAAAGACTTTATATTATAAAAGCCGTAAATAATTCAAAACCGGGATAGCTTTCTCTTGTGATTTTTAACTATATTAGGAGACGTTTTCTTCTTATTCAGCTGATTTTTGTCCTGAATAATCTTTTTTTTTTTCAGTTTTCAAATGGAAACATTTGGATGAAAACTAAATTTAGGTATTAGTGATTTTTCTCCCGCCGAACTCTTTCTTTCCGAGATTCGAATTTTTATTTTTTGCTGGAGATGAAGCACAATCTGATTGAGAAAAAAAGAATAATGTAAAACAAACCTTAAAAAAGTCAATTAAAAGGGATTTAATATTAAAATATTTTTATGGTATTAATTTACTAATCCACCACACATTTCTTGAAAAGGTCGACTTTTCTTTCTCTTTGTCCGAAAACTAACTTAGTTATTTCAACATTTCAAGGAAAAAAGATAAGAAGTGCTTAACTCTGCGATAAACCTTAGGAAATATTTAAGGCATTAAATTTTTCATAGATATTGAGGTTTCTTTCTAAAAACCAATTCTGTGAATCTTAACATTCTAATATAAAAAATCCTAAAAATTTAATATGTTTAGAAAATAAAATATTTGAATATCCAGGATAGTTAAACAGAAAAATGTTCAATTTGACAATATCTTTCAAAGTATATTGTATTATCAGAGATAAATAACGTCATACAAATAAAACATTCAATTTTTTTCTGGACTCCAAATTCTCATCCATTGTCTTTCCAATTAATTTAATTATGGAAGAATTACAAAAAAAAATTACAAATAAAGAGTATGTTATTACAGAAAAATAATTCAGAAGATTTTATAATTAAGAAGCTTTTGAGTTTGAATACTATTTATGAACATAATAAAAACTGTAACATTTAAAAATCTTAAAAGTGCAAAAAAAAAAAAAAAAAAAATATTCTCAAAATGCAATTTTTTTTAATTTATAAATTATGTAAAATTACAATAAATATTTAAAACGAATCAAAATGCAAAAAATTCTTTCTTTTACGAAAAATTCTGAATTTAATATTCTGCCTCAATTTGAGCTTAACTTGAGATTATCACTACCAAAAGTACAATAATTAATTTTCAAAAAAAAACAACGGACAAAAAGAACGCAATATTAAAAAAATATACTCAATTTTTTTGATTGCGTGTAAAGAATTGTAATAATTTTTGAGAATTTTATTGCTGTTTTTCATTTCAATATAATCTTAAAAAATGTGAGCGGAATGCAATAGTGTTGTGTGTTCTCATTTAATTTAATATTTACTTCCAAAAAGTTGATTATTTAATTTTTGTTCAAAAATTTTTGAGAATATGTTAGAAAAACTTGGTAATTTTTTTAACTATCCTTCCTTATTATAAACATTTTATAAGCAACACTTCCAACATGTAAACACTAAATAGATGGCTTGTAATAAAATACGCAATAAAAAATCCTTAAAAATATACATCTGTGATTCAGCCTTATATTTAACGAATATTTATTTGAAAAAAACTTTGAAGGGGAAAGGTATAAGACAAGAAGAAATATATATTTACAAAAAAAGGAACTTTTCCTGATTTATTGAATTCAATAACAGTTGCATAATAACTAAGCAAACTAAATTTAATGTTATGCCCACGTAATAAGTACCTATATATTTGTTCAATGTAACCTCTGAAAAATACGTAAAAAAAACAGGGTTTTTTCTAAAAGTATAGAAATGGTAGGTATATCCAACATGTAAGTAGTAAAATAAATTCACAAAAGAACACAGTTTTAACTATCCTAATACACTAAGACAGCAACAATAAATAAAACACAGTAAAATATGTTTAACACGGAAACGCTTAAGGTATCCGACTACTTGCGTCAACTTTTTTTTAAATGGAGTTACGGGGATTTTATTTGTTGTTGTTTTTAGATTTTTTTTAGTACATTTTAAGAAAAATATGCTAAAATTAAGAAGATAAAAAGAAATTATCGTTACTAAAATGGGGAAAAAATTGTAAAAATTTACAAAAAATAACATAAACGTATTCCGTACCATTCTTTCCGTACCAAAACTTTAAGAATAAGTTTTCAATTTTTCAATTCTGATTTGTTGCTATGTTATTCATTTTTAAATGACCGTCAGGATAAGAGATGTTTTAATTTTTACAAAAACTAGAGCACTTTATCTTAGTTATTATATGAAATTGCTTAAAAAACAATGATAATATTAATATAAGGAGCTGTAAATTTTGTAATAAAACAGTGATTTATAAATCTGAAGATAAAAACACTTCTACTATTATACAGAATATACTCAAAAAAATTTAGATAATTACTTTCAAAACTTTTTTAGCAATCGCTGACCCGTTTGAGCATTTTCAAAAAAAAACACACATTTGGCGTAAAACGCGTTTTAAAGTATGACATTTTGCTTAAAGTAATGGCATCTGCTTTTACTAAAACACTTGTAGTTTTTGTTCTATAGAAAAACGGAAAATAATAAATTTGTTATTTTTATAAAGCTAATAAGATGAGCTATAATATAAAATCATAAAAAAATTGTCAATTTTTGAGAAAATTAACAATTTTAGGGTAATCGGAAATCTTAAGACGAAATATCGTTTAACATGAAATAAAATAACGGTCCCGACAAACTAATATATATTTGTATGCATTTTTATTTTCTTAACATGAAATTAAAATCGATTAACACGAAAATATTTATTTTCTGGGAATGAATAAAATACAAGCCGGATTGGAATCTCCTACTGTATAATTGGAAGAGTCTTTTGCAATATATGATGAAAATGTGTGAGAACAGCCCCAAATATGACAGACAAAGACATTTTGGAATTTATTCAAAGCTCAAAAAATATTATTGATACAGATTCCGACGACGAAAAAGAAATGAATTATGCAGCTCCTGCACCCACATCCTCCGAAATGAGGAACATCATGAAAAGTATGCGCAATTATTTATATATATATATATATATAATATAATATATATATATATATATATATATATACGCACATTCCAATAATAAAATAAATAAAAAATAGGTGACATCGAACAATTTGTTAGCTAGTTTATGCTAAAAATACAATGTAAAGAAAAGTATCAGATTGTTTTTCAAAAACTTAATAAATGTTTTGTTTTTCAAAAATTTGAAAATTTTGTATTAAATTTCATTTTTTTGTTTCGTTGATTTTTATTATATACGTGTGTGTGTGTATGTGTGTGTTTGTAAATACAATTTACTCTAATTAACTTAATTTTGTTGAATATTCGACAGTATCTTTTAACACGAAAAAATATTTCAACCCCTTCGGTTTCGTTTTAATAATCAGCTTTATTAACTAATTTTTTCTCTGCCGCTATACTAAAATAAAAAAACGGTTTAAAAAAAAGTACAAAATATTAACATTTTCTTCGTTATGAAAATTCATCCAGAATTTATGTAAAAATCAGTAACGCTTGCTGGCCACCAATCACGTTGAATCCCATGTATTGCTAATTTAAAAATAGAAGCATTGCTTTGTAACGTTTAAAAAGCTTTAAAAATAAGAAAGCTGAAAAGTAAGAGAAGTAGAACTTATTAATTTAGAAAGAGAGCATCTCTCTATGGAACAGAGCCTGTGAAAAAAACGAACGTTTGCAAAAATCAATAATTTTTTTATCTATGTTTAGCAACATTTGTGTGAGTTTGTAAATTTAACAAAACCAAAATGAGTAGGGTTCAAATTTAGGGAATTAAACAACCGTGAATTATTACGATGCAAGCTTGTGACGGATCTATACGGTCTTTCACTAACTTCTTCTTTTTTCCTTAAAACAATTTATTTATTTCAACCAATCTTCACCGAGAGCCAGCCATGATTTATGTAAATAAGAAATATTATATAAATTCGGTTTTAGCGAGTTGAAGGAAGCTAAGTAGGAGCTAAGTAAGAGGAAGTGAGAAGTCAAGTGAATTAAAGATCGAGAAGTCGACACGTTGTTGTTGACAAGTGAAGCGAGCCTGATACGTGTTGATGTACGCGAAGAGAAGTGGATTTAAAATAGCGAAATTCATTATTATGGAGCTTGGAGTCTTCACCAATTCATCCAGCCAAATAAAGTGCCTGAAGTTCATCACGAAGGAGCCGCAGCAGTAAAATATAAGGTTAGTGACTTTGATTAAGAAAATCAGATTATTATTGGAGGCGTAGTTGTAATTGTGCGCGTTTAAGCTGTCCTAGATTCAGTTGAAATTCTGTATTATCCGCTTGTATTGATCCCCACTTCTTCACTCCCCTCTAGTTTAATTATCTTAATTAGAATTGTGTTGTGTCTGATCTTATATACTGATAAGCATCAATAAATCAGTTTGAATTGGAATTATGTCTTTTGATCATTTAAGTCCGCCTATACACCCAGCCGGGTTTTCAGATAGACAGGAAGGTATTAGTGTAAGGGGTGGCTACAGGTCACCACAAGCTGTATACTGTTTTCCTTACATGGAGTTAAAAATAATATATTTTCACGTATAGTATATACAACATAGTATCTATAGCGAATACTTTCTCATATTACAAATAATAATAATTGCGAACCTTACATTTTTATAACAATCCTTTATGTACATGAATATACTTATTTTTAATGCATTTATATGTATTACATACATCCAACCCCATTTTTTAATAATTTTAAGATGATTAAACGTTTTACCTTACGACACAAGAGTTCAAACGTATTTTCTTACATTTCATAGGCTGTAAATAGTTAATCTAACATGCATTATTTTTTCATCTTTTATGTTGTTGAAGACATCAAAAATGAAAAATTCGCTCCAATATTCTTTTTAAAAAACATTAACAGTGTGTCGGAAGAGACATGATTGGAATAAATTAGCACACAAAATTACTTTATTGTATTAACCGAAAGAAGTTTCTCGTTTAAAAAATTGCATAATTTGAAATGTGTCGTAAAAAGATTTTTTTTTCCAATACCGTTAAATTTTTCATTTCCTTCCGCTCGAAAAAGTTGCTAAAGAGATTATGTTCTTTCGTCTGAAAAAATTTATAGAAGTGTCAGTCTTAGCAGAAGTTAAGTAAATTTGAACGTTAATGAGCATTTTTATAAATATATTCGAGAAAATGAACTCCGTACATCCTTAATTTTTATTTTCCATGTTGTATTCTTTCTTCACAGCTTCTTTAAATATTTATCTTCTATTGATTATATAATTTTTTGAAAAGAGCAACTGAGATTTTTCATTTTGATTAAAAAAACTCATGAATATAATAGTTTTCAATATATAAGTTTATTATTTTGTTGCGAGAAATATAAATGTTTTTGATGTGCTTAGTGGAAAAATTAATCTTTGATAAGTATTTTTATAATCACTTACAAGGAGATTACAAGGTCTTGGGGTCCCGGATTTAGTTCAAATTTTGTAGGATGGTAGATTTAGTTTCCCTGTTGATGAAGATATATGGTTATAGGGGCCAATACTCAATAATATTTTAAATATTTGTAATTGAAAATTTAAATGATTGCGTTAAATTCGGCTCTGTAGCAAACAATTACACATAATGGATTTAGCGTAGTAAGAACAGATCGGTGTTCCCCGTCATTAAAAACCGGGTTCGAGTCCGTGGAGGGTGAATAACTTTTTTTCTAATTTTATATCTATTTTTACATATAAAGATACACAATGAAGTTTAAATAACTTGGAAAAGAAATGTCTTTAATGACTAGAAACCTTATAAGAGTTTTATTTGTCATTATCATTCGCGTATATAAGTACAGAATAAATATTTATAAAACAAAACAATAAAAGCATTTCGCAAAAACAGGAGAAAAGCCCTTTAACTGTTAGTTAACGGTGCTTGGAAACAATTAATTGTTAAAAGAAACAATAAATAAAACATTTATCAGATTAACAGAATTAGTTTAAAAATATGAAAATCAATTACTATCCTATTCTATGTCATTAAGAAATGATGGTCTGAAAAGAAAATTAAGATTTAAGTATATTTCTAATATTAAAATACATTGTAACATCGGTTTTTCATCTGAATTTTTGAATTTTTTGGCAAGTAACATTCCTGTCAAAGTTTTGATAATGTTTTATTATTATTATTTTTTGCGAATATTACGATCTTATGATTTTTCTATGTCAACTCGAGTATAGTATTAATTCGTTAAACACTTTCGTCGTAGTACAACCTCCTCATACTAGTTGAAGTGAAAATCACCTTATTATTAATCACCCTCATTATTATTACCCCAGGGTATCTGAATGCAGCATGGGCGGAGAAGCCTTTGAATCAAACTCCAAATTATTACAAGTAAAAAATATGAAAAAATTACTTTTATTAATCTAACACTAGAACTGACAACGAAATATTCAGGCAAAACAAGCTAAACGGTAAGAATCAATTTTGTACTTATTTGAAACACGATGCAAACCCTCGGCCTTGACAATTTAAAACCTTCCATAATCTTGAATATCAAAAAATTCGACAATATGGCTTTGGAGCTAACCAATATGGCAATATCATCCTCAAACATCTACAATCTTCCCAATTCCTTTTTTATGATATATCTCCCTGACTATATATATGTTACTGTTAAAGTGTAGTTCAATTATTTCATAGAATAACTAGGTATTTCATGAAGTAACTAGATAAGTCAGTTAAAGTACATAATAGAGGAAAAATTTCATACTTTACCTATTTATTCTATGAAATAACTAATTATTCTATGAAGCAACTAATGATAAATTGTTAATGGGAAATATGAACAGTTTCAAAGTTATTTTATAAATTAATTGGTCTAAAATCTCTTGAAAAATACATTTTATCTCTATTGCGGATGATTAAATGATAAACAATAAGGAAAAGCAGATGATATAACTTACTATTGCTCATATTGCTAACACTAGTTAAACAGAAAGAAAAAAAAAGAATGTAATGCAGAAATAGTTATATTTAAATATTAAGAAAATGCATATACTGGGAAAAAACTATTGCTTCATAAAAACACTGATCAAATTTTTTCAAACAAAAATTTAAGAGAATACTATAATTTAAGTTTTATAAAATACCCCTTTATTTTGCTTTATTATTTATTAGAGCAAGAACTGCTGTGATGATACTTTGAATTGCCCTGCATATTATTTTTGAAACAAGCACACCCTTTACTTTTACACATTTTTTTAATATCCTTGTTTAGTGCCGCAACTTTGTGCTGTGGCAACAGATCGAAGCGGTGTATTAATATTCGAAACTTCTTCAATGGACATTTATTCTCACTCACATGCACTGAAATGAGAACTAGAATACAATTGTTTTATTCGGCCATTATCTTGTTGAAAGAACTTTGGAGTGCTGTATTTCATGCTTTGATGATCGAGTAATCGTTATTTTATAGAATACCTAGTTAAATTGGAGAATTCAATAATTTTATATACTTTAACTGACTTGTCTAGTTATTTCCGGAAATACCTAGCTATTCTATGAAATAACGGATTGGATTTCACACTTTAACGGTAACATATATACTATTTGGTACTGACGTTCCCTTCTATTGAGTCGTTGTTCTATATATTAAAGTGCCAATTGGGCTGGACTAGGGATTGTAATACTGGTATACCGGGGTACCGAATACCGGTATTTTGAGCCATTTGTACAATTTTGTAATACCGGTATTCACAAGCTTAAATATAATTTTTTCTGTATTCACTGGAAATTTTTTAAAAATGCCTCCACTATATGTTCAGGGATAGACATCATAGCAAAATAGTATACCTTTTAATTTTATGTCTCCCTAACAGGGGAAATTAATTGTACTGTGAATATAAAGTTGCATTGTACAATCACAAGAGAAGTGATAAAATATGTGAATCATCCCAGAAGGCGGGTCAAAACTATCCTATTAAAGCTCAGAGCCATACTGTACGAACGCAGGATTCCTAGTCTAATATTCGTATCTGTGAAAATTGGTTGTAATTGGGAAGAAAGTGCGCAATATTTCGATATTTGTTTTAATTGATGAGTTTGTTTTTCACAATTTCATTTGCATATCATACTTTAGGGTTCAAAATATTTTTCAGATTTATCATATAATCATAATAATTACCCATAATAATGAATAAGAATAACTAATCACACAGAAGAATAAAAAGAAGAAAAGAGACTAACCAATTCAAATTTGATCAAGTTTATGGTAAATTCCTTAAAATTTTTTATCCACAAACCTATCGACATTGAGAAGAATTCGGTGCAGTTATCGATGATGACACTAATGTTGATAATGAAAAGGAATTGTCTCTTAAACAAAAATTAGAATGTGCGATAACTTTAAAAAATTCAACAAATCAAAATACAATACAGAAATCAGCTATATCCAAAACCATCCGACGAGAAATCGATTTATTTGAAGATGAGGGATTTAGAGGTAAATGCTTATTTATTTAAATCACAAGAAAGTGTAAATATCCAAGATGTTCTTTTACTTTTTTGTGATTCTTTATATTGTTATAATTTATAAGTTACAAATAATTTTTTGTAATACTTACACTCTCTAATAGAACTGGAAGATAAAACAAAGAAACACCTGTGTGTTTTCTTTCTTTTTCTAAAATTTCTACTACCGGTATTAAAACCGGTATCCCGGTATTATGATCTAAAAAATACCGAACATCGGTATTGAACTCTTGGTCCAATATTGCAGTCCCTAAGCTGAACGGAAGAAAACCCGACTTAAAGAGGATAGACCATTGTTACAACTTTTGAACCGTAAAATAATAACTCTCTTAAAATTAATTTGACAAAAACAAAGGAAATTGTGGAATACTTCATATATTATGAAGTCCCATAGATCCCCCCATTATAATTTCTAAATTTAAAAAATTCAGTTATTTTTGTTTTATAAAAATTGTTATACTAAAATGTGGTAACATGCAGGAGGGCAATTAAATTGCTTTATCGAAGTAGAATGACAAGAGAGAAAATTTTGCCGTCAATAATGCCCAGTTATTGACCGCTAGCTCTCTGACTGGTTGAAATGGAATTGGATAAACGAATTTATTCGTCCGAATGGGCAGGAACTAGATTCGGGATAGAATTTTAATGAAAATTAATAAATTAAATATTTTTATACGTTAATTAAATTTTCCAACTTTTCAAATCTGATTGTTTTGAAATGACTTCTAAATTACTGCAAAGCTATTAAATAGGAAAATCTCGAAGAAATTGAACTTAGGCGAGATAACGTTTTCTGATTCCAAATTTCTAAGGAAAATACTTCAAATCAATAGAATATGAATAAAATTCCTGACAAATCATATTACAGGCCACACTATATGAAGTTAAAACAAAGGCACTGTTGCTCTATTAACACCCTTTTATAAGCTTCCCTGCGTGTAACTGAATCTTTGAACTCAATTTTTACCCACTTTAAAAGATCAGATTAATTCGAAATTTTGCTCCATTGTCCAGGACCGATAACAAAACAATTTAATAGTTTTGCTCCATTGTCCTGATCAGGATCATCAGGATTAATGATTTCCTATTTCCAGATTTGGCGACTAATTCCAGATCACATTTCCAGATTTGGCGACTACCAAAACAGCTGCGAATTGATTCAGAGTTCACCGGATTAAATAATTTCTCACAAACTCTACGATTCGAAATGTGTACTCTTACGTTTAATGCTAATACAAGTTTTAGAAAGAATTTTGAGCTCTTTTTAGTGAAAAATATCATTGACTTTTTTTTACACCTTCTTCCACATTAAATATTTCAAACTTAGCTCTTCCAGATTTCCTTCAGCTGATTGATCTTAATTTTGCAAACCAGGCCGTATTAACGCACTGATAGGATGCCAATGAGTACAATAATTTTAATTAATGAGTTCAAAACAATAATTTAATAATTTTGTTCCATTGTCCTGATCAGGATCATCAGGATTAACGATTTCCCATTTTCATATCCCATCCCGTATCTGGCGACAGATCCCATTTCCAGATTTGGCGGCTAAAATATTAAGTTACAAATTAGTTCGATTAACTATAAAAGGGTGTTTTTTAGTTTTTTTAAACTATAATTTATTATTTTTATTCGATTTTCTTTTATTTCATTAATGCAACATTTAAATTGAGAACACAAATTAAATTACACAATTTTATTATTAATACTCCTTGAAATCTTGAGCTGCCAGGGGATGATATAATATTTGACGAGTGACCGTCGTGCGCTTTTCTTTAAACTTCTTTGATCCGCCACATCAGAAACTAACGATTTTTACCTTTAGATTTAACCTACAACACTGACAACAAATTTAATCGAAAGGATTAAGAGCACGCAACTCCCACACCAGATTGTCAAGACTTCAGTGGATTTTAAATAGAACTATTTTAATTCATACATTGCAATTTATTATCTGCCTTTTTAATTTTTAATTTCATTTAGTTTGGATAAACTTCGCTCTTGAGTTGAACGAAATATGTTAAGAAAAATCAAAACAATTCTAACAGGTGTTGATGATGATATCATATGAACTGGTATCCCTCTCTCACGGTTCTATACCTGTTACGTAAAGCTCTTTGATGGTCAGTTACATTCTAGTTGCAATATTAACATGCATTATTCTGTGCAATAGTATTGGATCGTATCAGAATTAGAATCCATGACTTGATTATTGCATCGCCGATTACAGACCTCAACATTTACCTCTGGGCTACCCCCTACAGCTCTATCAGAGTCACGATAACCAAATTAGTAAAGCAATGACCCCATAGTCCATGGCTACTAGTTAGAGGTTCAATTCTACCCTAGAACATGCAATAGTGGGGGATTGATGAGGGTCAGGGAGTGAATGGATGTGTATTATTGTCGCACTCTCCAGCAATACGAGTGCTATGGGAGATGGACTTAGTGTTTTGAACTCCTTCTCTAAATTATCACGCCGCGTCAATAGGAAAAATTTGACCCACGGCAGATTTGAAGTGCCTCATTCCCTCTACACGGAGGGTCTTCAGTGGCACTAGGGCTCGAACTCATGATACACCGGCCGAGCTCGTGACCGTAATCACTAAGTTACTGCGGCCAACCTGATGAGGGTTAAACTCAAATAAGCGTCAAATTTCTCTCATACATAGTGTAACGGGTCTATTCATGAGCCTCCTACTAATCCTCTTGGGGAAAAGCTATCTCTTTAAATATTGTTCTATTAAAAACTTTCTTCCGAAAAAGAAGATGCAATTTATGTAAATCAGGGCTTATATTTAAGCATTAACTTTAAGGTTCGAGAAAGATGTTAGGAGTTAGATGATAGAAGTGAGGGATTAAACGTAAAGTAGTAGAAACCTAGTCGAGAGTGACTCGCCGAACTTAATAATTAAAGTTTGATAATTGACGATTTAGTCAGTAAGATTTTTTTTAATTAGAGTCATATCGACTGGATTTTAAATAGTTGAGAACGTATTACGATTATTTAGAACGTATATCACCAAAATGTTCCAAAAGTAAGTGATTCAACTCATTATTGAATATTAAATATCTCGTCTACCTGCTTTTGCTCCAATACTTAAATATGCGTGCATTTCCTACCCTGGGTCATTTGAATTGATTGATAGAACAATAAAATAGATTTATTTTGATTATGGCTCATCTTCATTCTAACACCCAATCACTGATGGATGTCGGGGGACATCCATCACAATGGTACCAAATTTGTTGAATATGGAACCATTCTAGAGTCAACCCCGTCGCCTGTTCAGAATGGTGAATATCTAATCTCTACTATGAAACTCCAAAATAATATTTATTCGAAATTAAAATATACAAAAATAATCCACGTTACAGTCCTCTGAAATAATAATCATAAAAATTGTCAACCTCTCACTTAAAAATCAAGAAATTTTGAAACATTTTACAAAATAATTTGATCGTAAAAAGAGAAATATTCGTTATTGAAACATTCTAAATACTTACAAAAATCAATGAATCTAACTCACTTATTTCAAGTAAAGAGTTAAGTATTGACTTGAAAAGGACTGCAAAATTAGTAGTTCCTGAGAATTATTACTATCTGAGATTATAAAAAATTTTTACTCAAAAAAAAACTGGAGAAGTGGCAAAGTTGTAACAGAATTTGCGTTACCCAGGGTGCACCATGAGGAGGCCTGCTACACTACACCCCTCTCTTACTAAGAAAGAAGCCCTTGAGATTCAACCTTTCATTCCTTAAGGCTTTTTTCTAGTATGGCCTTTAAGCATAAGTTTAAAATGGACGTTGCGAAGATGTCGAAGGATAAGAACTGAGTAATCTTGAACAAGAACCTGTCCTGGGTCCCTGGGACTCCTAGAAAAGCTGCTGTAGCCCATTTTTGACTTTTGACAGGTCATGACTGTCTAAAATAGCATCTTTACAGAACTTGTATCGCCAACTCACCGTACTGTACTCAATGGGACTCTGGTCAGCCTATGACCGATGAACATTTGGTCGCATGCCCTGCACTAATTAGCCTTAATTCAATTGTCGAAAAATATTGAAGAGCACGTGCACTAACGGCCTAGATGCTATTGTAGAGTGTGGCATTTGTAAAATTTGGCATTGTAAAAAAATTTTACGGCATTTTTCAAAAAGTTTTAAATTATATTTACCGTGTAATAGTTTTCATACAATGTGTGTGTCGAATAACAGGGGTAATAATATTTTTTCAACAGAAATATATCAACTGTTTATCAAAAATTATATTGGTTATATTAACAACCCAGCCGACTGGGTGGAGTAGTTGGTTTGGCGCTGGCCTTGTACACTCTTGTTTGCTAGCTCGACACAGGCCCAAGTCGGTGGATTTTCATGATGAAAAAAATCGACTACACCCATGTCGTATGATTATGCAACAAAATCCCTTGCGAAAGAACCCTTGAAAGATCCTATACGAAAAGATCCCTTGAAAGATCCTATGCGAAAAGATCCATTGAAAGATCATATGCGAAAAGATCCCTTGAAAGATCATATGCGAAAAGATCCCTTGAAAAATCCTATCCTATACGAAAAGATCCCTTGAAAGATCCTATGCGAAAATATCCATTGAAATATCCTATGCGAAAATATCCCTTGAAATATCCTATGCGAAAAGATCCATTGAAAGATCCTATGCGAAAAGATCCCTTAAAAGATCTTCTGCGAAAAGATGCCTTGAAAAATCCTATGCGAAAAGTTCCCTTGAAAGATCCTATGCGAAAAGATCCCTTGAAAAATCCTATGCGAAAAGATCTCTTGAGTACCTGTTTGACTTGGGTGCTCTCGACAGAATTAAAATTCCTTGTTCGGTTTCGCATCGTTAGAGCTCAGGTGCCTCCCTCTGAGGAGGAACCTGGGCGTCAAAATTACTTGTGGCTTTTGGTATACCACCTATACGGTGCCGCACTAAAAAGAGATACCAGCTTCCGGGGAATGTACTGGGTCTGCAATGGTAAAATACCAATTCACACACAGCTTCATTAGAAATTAATCTGTATACATATTAACAACACATTATAAATAAAATACTACTGTTAACCAATGTCCTTACAAATAAAATACTTGTAGACAAATATAAAAAATGCATAAGATTTTTTTTTTATTTAATGTCTCAGTACTTAAATTTTCTCCTTACTTAATCTATAAATATCATACCTTGTTAACAATCTCATTATTTTATAAATGCGTTTTCTGATTATTTAAAATCTTTTCTTGAGTTACCGTGCAATTAGTTTCTAAGAGTCTATAAAAACAACAACCATGCATAACAATTATTTTGAGCTTTCAATGAAATAAACACTTAAATTATTACA
This sequence comes from Trichonephila clavata, assembly GCA_019973975.1. Classification (NCBI taxonomy): domain Eukaryota; kingdom Metazoa; phylum Arthropoda; class Arachnida; order Araneae; family Nephilidae; genus Trichonephila; species Trichonephila clavata. The sequence continues at coordinate 52,951 of BMAO01007857.1, forward strand.
CTGTTTTTCTCTAGAAATAATTTTCAATCAGATACCGGAAGTAGAATTCTCAGTTTAAAAATAATTGTTTCTTTTTTAATAATTTAAGAAATTTTAGCTGAAAAAATGAAAACTTCAGTTCTCCTTTTAACTTAAAAAATAAAAACTGTATGCATAAGGAATGAAAGCTCTAAGAAAATATTTTCCTTTTGAATTTCTAAAAGAGAAAAAGAGAAAAATAAGCGTTATATATATATATATATAAGGTAACATAGTGATTTCATCTTGGTAAACAATGACTTTCACATATTTCTTTTTTCTCACAGTAGGATTTTCTTTTGAAGATATTTTTAGAAAAATGAATAATTTTTCGAAACAAAATTTAACTGCAAGAATACTTTGAATGTTTTATATAATTGTTTGCATAATGTATGATATTTATAGCATAATTTACTTATATAAGTTGTTAAATGCATGTATAAAATGAAACCGTTCAGTACTATAAATAAGTTACTTACATATAAAAAAATAATTCGAATGCTGTTGGAGAAATGCACAGTCAAAGAAAGAGACATAGTAACTGTTAATACTCTCAAAATAAATTATAATAAAAGATAAATCATAAAAAGGGTGAATAAAAATTATCTAAAATATTTTAATAGATTAAGTGTTCAGATATGTAGGTTCATCTACTACTAGGTAAGTGAAAGTTGTTGTTTTTTTGTTATGTTACAAAGAAAGCCGAAAGAAAACTCTTTGTTTATCAAAAAAACTTTTTAAAAAATCGACATTTATATATATAAATTAACTCTCTCAAAGGCTTATATCTAAAATAAGGGCACTAGGCAATATAATACAATGTTTTTACGAAATAATTAAACTGAATTCAAGCTTTCTTTTATCCAATATTTCCTTAAAGAAATAAATAATTATGTAACGAAATTATTTTTAAATATTAAATAACGCAATAACAAATATATGAAAAGGGCTAATTAATAACACTAAAATTTATCTAGAAAAATGCCCCGGAATTTTAAAAAATGTACTTTAAAATGTATAAATCTTATAAATAAAATAGTTTATACTAACGTGTTCATTTTATTTTTAATATAAAAAATATTTTACGCAAATCCCCCTTCAAATGTAGATGAATGCTAAAAAAGAAATTACTTTTGAGGTACATCATTTAAGATATAAATACGTTTCTAAAATCCCCCCTCCCCCAAAAAAAACTTTTAAAAGACAATATTAAAAGTTTAAAGAAATAGCCACACACGCTTAAACTACCTATAAATCTATTTAAATTTACTTACCATAAAATTCGTCGTATAACGCACACCCCCTTTTTTATGAAAAATCCTGAAATGTTCTAGTGCAATGCTCTTACGTTTTTAAGTCGGTTATTCTAGGTATTATTCAAAGCTTCAGAAAAAAACAGTATACTTCTAGAACTACAGCCCCTTAAGTTCCTATGGAATGTCATTTCTTTTAAATAAACAATATTTCGATCTATGCAGAAGTCCAATATTTTCCTATGCTCAAATTTTTTTTTATTTTTAAAGTTCTCGTTTTTATACCCGGCGTATTACGCGCGCCCGTAGATTTCGATCTTATTTTTTGTGTTAAAAGTGAGCGTTAAACGCCGGATTTTACGGTAAATTTGAAAAAATTCCAGAAAAGGACAAAAACAAGTGTGATTTATTATAAATATCTTCACTTCATCTGAGAGAACCATGATCAGAACTAATTAGTTCAACCAAATTTCTACCCAACCGGAAATGTCAAAATACAGTATAAAAATTTGATTTGTTTGCAAATAATAGCCATGCATCTAAATTTTCTTTCGAGATATTCTGTACCTGTTTTAATATTCTAATTTTTAGCTACAACCTGACAAAATTTACAGACTGATTAAGATTCTGATCTTCGTTGCCAAATACCATAAATTCTCCGCGATTTAATCCCTTTTTGATGGCCTCTCACAGCATACTTCTTCCAGTCTTCAAAATAAACGAATCCAGAGATTTACGATAAATTTAACAAACTGCAGAACCCACGTCCGTCAGTATTTATAAGCCACCACTCTATCTTCTTTATTGTGTATTCAGTTTCACTTTTACAACAAGACATTATTGTTTTACCACTACCTAGTTTTATACAATGTATCAACCGAACACGCTTGATCGCATAATCCTCATAATCCGAAATTGATTAACGGACAAGACTTTTCCACAATTTTATACACGCTCTGAATCGACAGATTTCACAATTCATGCATATTAAAACATCTTCTTCAGCAGAGTAATATTATAATTACTTTCAGTTCCGTTAACATATTGCTTAAAGTATCTGTTAAGCGAAGCATGTTGTTTCTAGGAAGAAATTCTTCGCGACTTTGGTAGGAGAGTGTGTACCGAGAATTGCAGAGTGGCGTGCGCTGTGCGTGTAATTTTACGCCTTGAAATCTCGGCTTTTCTAAGCAGTGACCTTTCTAGACGTCTAAAATGAGTTACCGTTGTCCAATATTTATTCAACAAACGCCAGAAATGAGTTAAAGACATGCTGTGAATGCTTACGGCTGAGAAACTTTCTTCTAGACTAAAGTCTATTAAAATGACACGTCTGGCCGGACAGGGGAATATTGTGGTTGAATTATAATATTGACGTTTCATAAGTTTTACTTTCTTCAAAAAAGTTTCTTAAGATATCCGACTGGTTGCGACAAATTCTTTTTTTAAAAAAATTGAGATATGTGGATTTTTTTTAATTGAGATTTGTGGAAAAGAAAAAGAAATTATTATAACTAAAATGGGGGAAAATGAGTAAACATTGACAAAAAATAGCATAAACGTGGCCCATTCTGTACCAAAGGTTTATGAACATATTTTCAATTTTTTAATTCTGATGTGTTGCTATGCTGTTCATTTGTGATTTGACCTTCAGGATAAGAAATATTTCAACTTTTACAAAAACTAGAGCACTTTATCTCAGTTATTGTATGAAATAGCTTAAAAAACAGTGATTATATTCACATAAAGGACTGTAAATTTTGTAATAAAACAGTGATCGATAAATCTGACGGTTAAAACACTTCTTCTATTATACGGAACTTACACAAAAAATTTCAGATAATTATTTTCAAAACTTTTTGAGGAATCGCTGGCCCTGTTTGATTATTTTCAAAAAATCACATTTCGAGTTAAACGCGTTTTTAAGTATATCTTGCTTAAAGTAATGGCATCCGCTTTCACTAAAACAATTGTAGTTTTTGTTCTATTGAACAGAAAATGACAAACTTGGTATGTTTGTAAAGCTAATAAGATGGCCTATAAAAAAATTGTAAAAGAATTTGTCAATTTTTGGCAAAATTCACAATTTTAGGGTAGTCAAATACCTTAAGCAATGAAAAAGGTAACCTTTTCTATTTTTTTATTCTTATATAACTACGCTAACTCTTTTCCTAAAGATACATATATGAAATGTTGCAATCAGTGTATTATTACCACATGTGTGTGTTCCGCTCTAAAAATGTATGTTTATGAATATATACAAACACAGTTAAACTATTAAATAATTGGTATATTTCTATAATTCCTTAAAATGTACAAGGGTATATATACCTATATACCAATATATTTTTATAATTTTTCAAAGTATAAATATATACAATTTAATATGTTTCTATACGTTTTCTTTTTTTTAAAGATGAATCTGAAATTCGTTTAGTTTATCTTATCGATTTAAATGGGTTTCAATATTACCGAAGATCCTTTTTTTTTCAATTCCTACTATTAGTTCACACTCTCCCTGTATATATATATATATATATATTAATATTATTTTATATATATATATATATATTATATATATATTAGCTGACCCGGCCACGCGTTGCTGTGGCTTTGTTTTAATACGTTAGTTCAATATTATTCTAAGCTATTCAATGCAGTCAAATTAATCTTCGTTTATAATTTTGGAGGGTTGAAATAAAGTGTAAAACAAATTATTTTAATTTTGCATTTCATTCATCTCCTATTTGAGTGTAGTATAATGCATGAATTTCAAACGAAGTCGATAAGTAACAACATATGAAGATTTAATTTTATAAATGTGGTGAATAACGTTGATTCTTTGCAATTTTTAAAATTATATTTATCATTTTAAAGTATAACAAATAATAATTTAGTACAACTAATCGCTAATCGGTGCACAATATTTTTCGGTAACCCGTATTTTGCTAACTCAAATAGATTCATCGGTTTCCGCACACGTGAGCATGTAACATCTAGTTGCCCATTCGAGAAACATGGGTTTTCTATGTCCAAGTATCAAATGAATATTGTTCGCTTTCAGATTCATTTATGGTCATCGCGAAAGCCAAACGCGAATCGGAATTGAAGCCTTTTAAATGGTAGTAGAGATTCTGAAGGTATCAGTGGAAACGTGGCAACAAATTCCGTAGTAGCAGAACCGAATTTTCATTCAAACTTTACAGTCAAAATGTTTGCTTCAAGAAGTTCCCGGTATAATTTTTTGATAATCAAACGTGCACCATTGCATTATCTAGGTGAATTTAAGTTACGCAGATAATAACCAGGGAACCAACCGAAGATTATGTGGTGACATTCCTGATATATCTAGAGAATTCAAAAACTCGGTTGAAAAATTTACGGTTTTGTTTTCATCAACAATAGTGTCGATTGGCTTAAAAAACGTAGGATCAACTGGCAACAACCCTGTGTCCAAAACTTTCTTTCATCACAATATCAACATTTTTTCTGATTAAGTAACAGGATTACAGAGGCAATAATTATCAAGATAATTATGCAGTATATCCGGAATGACACTCTTAATCAGTTCCTTTTTGCCTAAAGAACATTACAGAAATCGTCCGGTTATTTCATGCATTGTGTATTGGGATGAAATTCTACTTCACCGTTTCCGATATTCAGTAGTTGGTTAGGAAATATTTGCTCAGATTGATCATCTTGCAAATGCACTCGCGTGTTTATGGTCAGTCGAAGTGTTTCCATGTTTCGCCATAAAAACGATTGTTTTATACAGGGGTTAATCTCGTGAGCAAAAGTAGAGCATGTAATGGCTGTTAATACCCGTCGAAAATCACCAGACAGTAATACAACAGGAACACCGAATATACTCTCGTTGTCATTTAAATTTTGCAAAGCTCTATGTAATGCTTTGAGTGAATGTTTATGGTTCATGGTACACTAATCCCTGATCATGAGTGAATTCATTTGGAATACTGTAGCCAATCCACTCTTTTTTTCCATGGTACACAATGCATCTTGTATTTTATGAATGTCCAACGGCAGCTGATGCGGAATGTGCAGTTTTACCGCCATCTAAAACAGTGACAACAATGCCCGAAGATGCAATTTAATATTACAATCATATTTTCGCACGACTGCACCTGAAAGTTTAGTTGCTACAGGGAATGAAAATCCAGAGGTGGAACTCGAACACATTCCAGCAATATCCAGAAAAATTACGGAACTTTTGAAATCCGTATCCAGATTCTCGTTCCCACTCCGAGAAGTACTCGGTGCCCACTTTCGACGCCCTTGATCCTGTAAGTTCAGTCTCTGAAGGGGGACATTACGGTCGGTCGGCCTTATCCGGCAAAGTTACGGGAGTTTCTAAAATCCGATTTCACATTATTATTGTTTCCTATCCAGAAAAACACCAGGAAAGCATTTCTCTCTCCTCAAGAATTTTAAGGCAAGCCTTTTCCACAGTTCGTGCAAAATACTTTCGTCTGGCATTATTTGACGTAGATATGAGATTATATTGAATTGGATTGAAAATATTCGGATCAGCAGTTCCGAAATACAATCAAGATCCACTTTTTGCGTCTCTACGTCGGCAAGTGGCCGCGGTAGCCAAGTGGTCAAGGCATCGGATCATGGCTAACGTGTCATGAGTTCGAGCCCAGCACCACTGAAAACCCGTCGTGTAGGGGAGCGATTCACGTTAAATCTGTCGAGAGCTCAAACGTCCTCCCGTTGGTGTGGTGTGGTAGTTAGGAGAGGGCGTGCCAGCTCAGGTGTCGTCCGCGTCACTTGAGCATGATTCAAATTTACGTGGTCAGTCGCCAAAAGCCCTCGTGTAGCTGAAATGTGCAACGTTAATATTTACTCACTCACTTCTTACGTCGGCAAGATAGGCTTGTACTGCTGTCCGAGAATATTCCGATCCCCCGGAAATATCTGGCAAAAATACGTGAATTTCTATATTTTGATTTCAGACTCGCTTAAACCATCTCAAATTACACCAGGAATAAACTTTTCCCGCGCCAAGACTTTAAGGGTGAGCTCCTGCCCCGGTTTGCGTAAAAGATGGTCATCCTGAATTATCCGGCATTGTTACTGTTATTTCTCATATTGAATATCAGATTCGGATTATCCGTTTTGGAATACACCAGGTACAAAGTTTTCATGATCCAAGGCTTTTAAGGCAAGCCCCTGCTACGGTGTGTCTAAAATACGGTCGACTGGCATTATCCAGCAAAGTTATCAAAACTCCTAAAATTCAATTTCAGATTCTCATTTCACACTCCGAAATGCTCACGGAGCTGACTTTTAATGCTCCAGCGCGAGCAAGTTCAGTCGCTAGAGATAATGAAAATCCGGTCGCGGGATTCGAATCATTTGCCTTTTCTCCTAATTCAGACAATTATCCGGCAAGTTTAGTGGAGTTTCTGAAATATAATTTCAAATTATCATTTCCCACCCCTAGATACAACTGGAAATTACTTTTGCTTCTCTGAGCCGGCAAGTTTAGTCCCTGGAAGGGGCATTAGGGTCGTCCGGCATTATCTGGCAAAGTTACAGGAATTTCTAAAATTCGATTTCAAAGTCTTGTTTTCCATCCCGAATTACAACAAAAACGCTCTTTTCCCGCACCAAGACATTAAGGGTAAGCTCTTGCCACGGTTTGCTTAATAAATGGTCGTCCTGAATTATCCCGGCAAAGTTACAGTTATTTCTCAGACTGGATATCAGATTCGGATTATCCATTTTGAAGTACGCCAGGGTCCAAGTTTTCACGATTCAAGGCTTTTAATGTAAGCCCCTGTTATGGTGTGTCTAAAATACGGTCGGCCGGCTTTATCCGGCAAAGTTACGGTTATTTTTGGAAACTGACGCGAAAATCGGATTCCACACCCCGAAATACGCCAGGCACTTAATTTTCGTGCATTTTGGTTTGTAATATCTGTTTCCACAGACACATGAGCAATGCCACATTTTGCGATTATTCCCTTACGGGAATCTGGCAACGTTTTTTCCGGATTCTTCACATTTCCAGCAATAAAAAAATTATGGCGTGATTAATTGAAATAAAAACCATCCTATGTTTTAAGTTGGACGAAATGACACACAGTATGCAAAATTATATTATGATCAGTTGAGTAGTTTCGGAGTCCATTGCGGACAAACACTGTGACACGTATATTTTATATATAAAGATATATAAATATATTATTTTAACTATTTAATAAAAATAAACTAAAATAAAATAATTTTTGTTGACCTAAATAGGAATTGACTCAAAAAAATTTTTTATTATTTGTTAAATAATTTTTACATAACAAATTTTCTGTTTAATCCGTTAGCAGTTTATATACTTCAAAAAATTAATACATTTTATTACCGTATATTACAATATGTTTTAAGCTTTACATATTAATACATGCATAAAACTTCCTATTATCAAGTACCGATCAATTACAGACTTACACATGCCACACAGTGTATGTTAATTATGTTCATAATTTTTATATCGTTATATTTAACTTCTATATTTAAAATGACTTCTATTTTATTTAATTATTTTTATTCAGAATAAAATCATGATCAAAGTATTTAAATTTAATAATTAAAGTGTTTCACACTTTTTGGAAAGTGTTTTTTTAAATAAATATTTTATTCATGAAATCAAAAGAATGATTAAAGTCACTTAAATTACACACATTTTAATTATCGAAGTAGCTCAGTTTTTCTCGATAACTCTTTTTTTATTTAATGAAATCTATTAATAACACTAAGCATACTCTTTTTCTTCTTAAGAATACGACTGAATGTTACTGGATAGATGATCCCATGCAGTTTAATAAGATATTTTTTCTATTACATTGAATGTAATGCTCATGAATGCATTTAAAGCTAATTAATGTATGTTCTAAGAGAATAATTTCTTTTATTGCGGGTATCTTTTTTGCTGAATTAATTAGACAAAGAACTATTCTAAAAATTTCTTAGAATCAGATTATTAGACTCAGGAATATTCGGGGAAAACAATGTATTGTATATCATTTACTTTATTATTTGAGCAAACGATTTTTCTCTTCAAAATCTATTATTATTGTTACAACTTTTTTAACACAGTTCTTTTTATTTGTCCTCTTCATTTTTTTACATTTGTTTAAATACAAGATGTAAAATTATCATAGCTGAAAAATATTAAATCGATCATATTTATTCATGGATTTATAATTAATCCTAATACCTCTTACCATTGTCCTTGTGTGTTCAAAATCCTATTTTGGATCTTATATATTTCGTGAACAATCGGGGGTAACTGCATAAAATTTTGGAATTAGAAGTTTCACATGAAGTAAAAAAATCAAAATATCTAAAAAATTTGATATTTTTTCGTAACTATATTTAATAATTAATACTTTTAATAATTATATATTATTCTTTCCCCTTTTTTATATATGTTTACAATTCGGAAGTGTAATAATTTTCTATGACATCAAAAAAAACATCTTTCAAAAAAGTTTGAATTGCCAGACGTTTGAGAAACTCGTTTATTCTTAGAATTAGTTCTAAGCCAGAATGTTATGAAATTAAAACTTTAAGCTAATTTTGTAGAAATAAATCACTTTCAAATGAAAAGCAAGCATTCATGCTCAGAAAATTCATTTCAGAAGTTCATTATCTATGTTTATTGTTAATTTTTAATATTTTAATGTTACAATTTAGTTCCTTTTAAAACATTATCGATAGTATCGATTTCTTGTAGTTCGATGAGAACTATAAAAGTTATTAAGGGTGATTATTTTGTCATTCGTTAATTGGATACTACATAAATTGCTTAGTAAGTATAAATTTAAGAATGTAAATCTAGCAACAAAAAAAAATGTATTGGAATTATTCAACTAGCTTAATAGTGGATTTAGTACTATGAATGGATATCGTAATTCTTTCATTGTTTCTATTAAAGTCATATTAGAACGATAAAACAGATTGTTGAAGACATAATTATTATTTTGACTCAGTTAACAAAACAAATAGAAGTAGTACTTTATTCGTAACTAACACACGCACTATTTGATTAACATGTTACACCAGGGGTTGGCAACCTTTTAGCTGTGGCGTACCAAACCAATCTACCAATATGATTCAGCGTGCCACAAAGAAAAATATTCTTGAAACAATTCGATTCCCGCGATAATGCATGCAGAGTTAGAGAATAGAAATCAATAAAAAATATAGGTTTATAGTTTTATTATATATTAATTTTGCATCATTTGAAGATATTTCTAAACATAAAATATAACTATTTCTTCAACAAAAATAGAAAAAATTAAAATTGTACATAGTTTATGTACTTATATATATAAACATATTTATTAAAATAAGAAATAGACGACAGGAAATGTGTGTTTCCCTTCAATTATAGTTAAATAAAAAAATTTACGAACCTAGTTCTTGCACCGCTCTACTTTCATATCGTAAAATCAGGAGTATGATTTGTGACTTTCAATTTAACACGATTCTGAACATTCAGTTGTTAAGCAATTTCTTTACGAACTTGAAATATTTTTCATACAAAGAAAGATGTTTTACTTTGATATATAGAACCAAAAGCGGAAAGCAGAGTACGTGCAATGTTCTCTCTTCAAACAATTAAATCTCTCCAGCAATGATATTCAATAATTTACAAAATAGCTGTAATTTTTTATCTTTCAGATTTTTTTCGTAACTCCGTAAATGTCCATAACTCTGAAGAGAATTTTGTCAAATAAAATCCATTACAAATTTACCAACTTCCGTCCCCTCAAAATTGACAAATTTGTAGAGTAGTGCAAAGTGCCACTGAGAATTGTACTGCGTGCCACAGGTTGCCGACTTGTTGTTATACCCATCTACCCAATTTATTCCACAGATAACTTTGGGTAGAATCTGTATTTGAATCCACTGTATGACAACCACAAAACCCGCGATTTTACCACCGTACATTCTAAAAGAGAAGTAAAGAAAGCAAAATATATTCGAATTCTTTCTTTCTACACACACAAATCAAAGCTCACAAGTTCTTCATAAAGGCGTTGGTTCTTTTATACTTAATATTTCTTATTTTGTAATATGGTAATAATTCACTGCGTTATCGAATTACTGTAAAACCTAATTGTTATTTTTTATTTAAATTTCAACAGATTATTTCTTTTGATTAAACTCAAACGTTAATGACAGAAAGATGTAAGTAATTATCTACAAATATGTATTTAGAGAAATATTAAATAACAGGATGAATAAAAAAAAAGACAATAGTTGCATAAACTGATAAATTGTTTCATATTCTTTCAATTAACTAAAAGTTAATTGCTTAAAAGATAAAAAAAGAGTTCTTAAATTGAAAATATGTCAGATATGAAGGGCAATTTTTTTATTTGAACAAAGGTATTAATAAGCTGGTGAGAATGAAAAAGACAATAAGGAATACAGAGAAATTTATGAACTGTCTTTATACAGTTTCCTTTAAAACGAAAATGATATTTACAAAGCAAAAAGTATTAAACTAAGTACCGAAAATCTTATAGACAAACACTTCCTCTTTCACTAGTTTGTCAGAATTCTTTAAAACATCGACAATAACATATTCTACAAAAAAAGTAGTTCGAAAATTTATTGAGTTGTCAATGATAATTATGAGCAAATATTTGCAAAATGCATCATCATATTGAAATTTATGTGTGGCTTAACTTAATATTCATAAGTAAACTGCTAAAACACTTAATTTTGATTAATTAGCCAACTTTGCATTTTTATAAAATATTTTTCTGAATGTATCTTAAGCGCAATCTAAATGTTATAAATTAAAAAATGGCGCATTCAAATAGAACGAAACAAGTTTTCAAAATTAAGTATTAAAAAAATATATATTAAATGGCTTTTAAGCAAATATGTCCCTTGTATTTGGCATTTCTAAGCAAAGATGTCCTATGACAAATGAATACCATTTACTTTTAAGATATATCAAGACAATTAATTTAACAATTAAGATCCTTACTTAACTGTTATTCGTTGAACGAGTTTTTTTCATGAGAATTTAGGAAGAAAAAGTAGAAATGATAATATTCTTTGAAAACATGAACAGAGGTGTCTTGAACAGGTATATCGAGAATGGCTGTAAATATTTCGAAATTATCTTCTGATCGAATTAAGATATACGAGCATTGCGACAACTTTTTTTTTTAAAAAAATGGAGATATGGGGATTTTTTTGGGATTTTTAGATTTGTTTCGTACATTTTAAGAAAATATGCTAGAATTAAATAAAAAGAGATAAAGAAATTATTATTACTAAAATGAGAAAATATGGGGAAAATTTACAAAAAATAACATAAACGCGGTTCATTCTGTACCAAAAGCTTATGAACAAATTTTCAATTTTTCAATTCTGATGTGTCGCTATGCTATTCATTTTTCAAATGACTTTCAGGATAAGAGATATTTTAATTTTTACAAAAACTAGAGCACTTCATCTTAGTTATTATATGAAAGTGCTTAAAAAAAACGAGATAATATTAACATAAGGGACTGTAAATTTTGTAATAAAACAGAGATTGATAAATCTGAAGGTTAAAACACTTCTACTATTATACAGAACATACACACAAAATTTCAGCTCATTATTTTCAAAAAATTTCTAGCAATCGCTTTCCCCGTTTGAGCATTTAAAAAAAACACATTTCGAGTAAAACGCGTTTTAAAGTATGACATCTTGCTTAACGTAATGGCATCTGCTTTTACTAAAACACTTGTAGATTTTATTCTAGTGAACGGAAAATAATAAACTTCGTATTTTTATAAAGCTAATAAGATGGCCTATAAAATAAAATCATAGAAAAAATTTGTCAATTTTTGTCAAAATTCACAATTTTAGGATAGTTGAGTACCTTAACCCTTTGACTACCTGGTAAATTTAGAGTTTTTTGGCCTATGTGACAAGGTTTTATTTTAAAGAAAACATAAAATTTTACAAAATATAATAGTATTAAATTCTTGATATAATATTGTCAGTAATTTTTATTTTAAAAAAAAGAACGTGAAAAGCCACGCGATAGAAGTGAAACTTCTTTGGCGACGTTGGCCGTAAATGCAGGAATAGGTCTAATTATACTAAATCTCTAAGAGAATTTACTTTAATCAAATAAAATTCGAACTTCATTTATTGTATGAAAATAATATTTTTATTCAATTTTCTGCATCATCATTTTCCAAGAAAAACACAATAGGTGTGTGGTAGCTGAAGTAGGATATAAAAGTCCTCGATTGTAGTCAATCAAGAAAACGAGAGAAAACTACATCAATCGTGGTTCCGTATATTGTCTTTCCTTCTCTAGAATCAGTAATTCGTTGTTAAATTTAGTGTCCGTTTCACGAATTCAATGAGTGGCTTTGCTTCTTCTGAAGCAAAATTGACATTAAAGTCTCCAGTTAAGATAATCGGCTTTTAATCATCATCGGATTCAATGATTGCAGCAATCTCTGGTGTGTACAGCACCAAAACTTTATGGATAAAGATGATAAAAGCTGCGATAGAACTACCTGGTGATGTATAGATTTTCATATATTTGCTGCCAGTTTTCCTTTTTTTTCCTTTTACGAAACTAGTTTTCTTTTTTTTTTTATTTGTTCTAGGCATTCTGACCAGAATTAGTTTTCATTTAATGGAAATAAAAGTTAATAACCAAAACTTAATGCATCACTCACTGGGTTTGTTTATAAGACTCTATCCGTAGCGATTCTGGCGCAAGCGTCAGTGACATTTTCACTATGCCCCGGACACTCCAGTAACGGGAAGAGCCATATAATGGTAATATTTTAGGTGCGCTTATTCGTTGAAAACGGCACGTTTATTATATAAAAACTACGAATATACGCCATGCGAGTTCGTTACGAGAGTAGAAAGGGTACCCACTTAATGTCACCAATACCTAAGCGACTTTCGACCATAGCAGCAAGGTATACTTCTGATGCACAATTCCCCCTTAGCAATCGCCCAACTTTTTCACGGATATGACGCAAGTCACGTGGTGTCCCCCGCTTTCATTTCCTCCCGCCCGCGATCTCCTCACCATGGCGACGTTTCGGGGAGAAGGATCACTACTTCCGTTCGCTTTTTCACTGTTACGCAAAACTGGGCAAATTTCCCATTAACTTCCGTGCCTAAATAAGTTTCACTTCAAAAACTCTACGAGATAACTCGTAGCCTGGCGTTACTGAATAAGGTTCTTGTGCTGAGTGCTACTTACGAGTTACCTCGTAGTGATTTTTTTTTCAATAAAAATTCAAACCTTATTTCATTTAGCTACAGTCAGATGTGTAATGTTATGTCAGATTTTCATTCACACATGTAATGGTCCTCGCTGGGAAAAAACTCATAAGGCGATGATAGTTTTTAAGAGTTGCAAAATAATAAAAAAATGAACCATGTGCAATAATTAGCATAACACAGGAAAACCATCTGTTGATACCAGACAATTGCTCTGCCCTACTTCGAAATCTTCCTGCAGAATGCATACAAGTTTTATAACCGAAGAAATCGTGTGTGTGTGTGTGTGTGTGTGTGTGTGTGTGTGTGTGTGTGTGTGTGTGTGTGTGTGTGTGTGTGTGTGGTGTGTGTGTGTGTGTGTGTGTGTGTGTGTGTGTGTGTGTGTGTGTGGTGTGTGTGTGTGTGTGTGTGTGTGTGTGTGTGTGTGTGTGTGTGTGTGAGAGAGAGAGAGAGAGAGAGAGAGAGAAAGAGAATATTTAAATTCCCTATACAACATTTAACTTCCATTTCCCGTTACATCTTCAAGTCTTATATTGAGTACTCACTTCTTTCGTGGAACAGATGGTACTAAACAAAACACTTTTAAATTCACGACCATTAATTTTTATTACACCATATGTCTTGATTGACTTTCAAATATAGCTCCTCAGTAAGAAGGATACTTAGAACATCTGGATCAGTGGAAAGCCACTTATACTTCACTTGCGTGTCCGTTTTTCTCTCAGAGCACACGCTGAAATGGTTCGTTGAATAAAAATCGTTTTTAAAAAATGCTTGGTGTTGACTCGAAACACGACATATATATAAAGATGAGGATGCGTTAGCTTATGGAATCAGTTATTATATACTTATTTGGCGACAGCATCAATGGGTTAAAGTGTAGTATAGGGGCCCTTGGTGATGTCAATTTCTTTTGGCGACTAAAATCGATCGCCAAGCTACTTCACTTAGCGTTAGGTTTCCGGAAGCCAAAATGAATTCGTTATCTCACCATGATATCTGTATAAAAATTGCCAAATCCAAAGAAAAATCGCCAAATACAAAGAGCTCCTCCTATACTACACTTGAGAAAGCAGCAACCAGAATATATAAATACAACTGATTTTCATTACTTAAAACATTTTCATCCCACAGAAAAAAAAGAAAGGATGCCTACAAAGCCATGTCGAATGTGTACAAAGCAAAATATAAACATGAGGAGCCTAGGTATTTTTGTCCAGTGCGTCCTAATAACCCATCATTTTGAGTTCATCTTTGCTTTAAAGCTCATCATTTATTATTTTTATTTATCAAATGCAAGGTCATTGCCCATCAGGTCACTAGGCAACGATCTCTTCAATATTTCTTCACAATACAGTCCAAACTCTTAAGCGCAGAGCACACATCTAGATGAGCAAGCGTCCATGACTTGTCCAGAAGCACACAAAAAGGTGAGTCAGTCAGATTTAAATTGTCTCATCTTACACAGCAATAGAAATACAAATATTTTTTAATTTTTCGAATACATCATATATATATAATTATTATATTATAATCTAATCGCCTAAGTTTAATTTTAATAATTAAAATTAATATTTAATATTTAATTAATCATTAATACACTCATGTCCATAAATTAAGGCTAATTCAGAATCACACAGAAATTGAACTCTAAAATAAAAATTTCACATGTAGAATTATCACACACATCTTGAAGAAGAATATGCAAATTACAGGAAACCACCAGATGGCGCGGATAGTACGTCACAATGACGAGAGTGTAAGAGAGGGGTATATAAGGAATGGTGGCAAAGAAGTAAAATTCTTCACAAGCGCTTTAAAAGCCTTTCGGCGCAATATCCGCATAGTTATGGCACAAAGGAAGCATTTGGATGACTTTTACGTGGTAGAATTATCGGACGACTGGAATGTGGACGTACCTAGCTGGAAGTATCCGAGGAACTTGGAACAGCCCAGAGTATCACCTCCAAGCTTTGGCAACGATTCCAAGATGATGGTAATGTGAGTAGATGTTACAGCACAGGTCGCCCCCGAGTTACAACGCCGAATGAGGACCGGTATTTGACAGTTACTGCCAAAAGAAACAGACGGAGCACAGCATCAGGCCTGTCTCGCCAGCTCTCTTCAGCTACCTGTACGACACTTTCAAGGCAGACCGTGAACAGACGCTTAGGGCACATTAATCTATATGCTCGTAGGCCTGTCAGATGTGTTCCCTTACCGCAACTCACTGTCCCCTGCGATTAACCTGGAGTAGAGAGCATGCATTGTGGACACCTCAACAGTGGTCTTGTGTGATGTTTTCCGACGAGTCCAGGTTTAGTTTGCAGTCTGATTCTCGCCGGACTTTCATATGGAGAGCGCCAGGTTCCCGTTACCACCAAGAGAACACCATTAAACGACACCGTTACGGTGGTGCAGGATAGCTCGTTTGGGGAGGAATTATTCTTGGTTCCAGAACTGACTTGCATGTTCAGAGTGTAACGATGACAGGCCACATCTATCGGGATGTCATTCTTGAACAACATGTACGTTTGTTTCGGGGCGCCATGGGTGTTGAATTTCTGTTTATGGATGACAACACCCGTCCTCACCGTGCAAACATTGTAGACGAATGCCTTCAATCGGAGGATATCACCCGTATGGATTGGCCAGCATACTCACCGGACTTGAATCCAATAGAGCATGTGTGGGATATGCGTGGCCGACGAATTGCAGCCCGTCAACCCCCTCCCTCCTGTCTACCGGAACTTCGGAGGGCATTGCTTGATGAGTGGTGTAATATTATTCCCCAAGATCAGATTGATAATTTGATATTCAGCATGCGTAGGCGTTGTAAGGCCTGTATTGCATCGTCCGGGAGAGATACTCCGTATTAACCATCATACTAACCATGTTATACTGCTTTTTGTAAATAGGTTCTTTTTTGAAATTTGCTCCAGGGAGTAAAAACCGCAATTTTTATTAATTATGTCAAACATATAGCATCTTTTTTGCTCTTTACCTTTTGTTTAATAAATAGACTTTACAAATAAGTCAAATTTGTTTTGCTTCTGTCTCTTTCTTTGCCTGAACTTCATTATCCTTAATTTATGGACATGAGTGTATTTAATATTTAATTGATAATTAATGTATAAATATTCAATTCATCCTTTCTAACTATTCCTAACTCAAATGGAGATATAAATCAATCTAAAACTTCAACCCTACGAGATATCTCGTAGCCGGCAATTTTGGTACCCACGCGTACTACGAGATATCTCGTAGTTGGCAATGAACGGGTTGATTTTTGAAAGCTCTCATTCTTCAGCTATCTGGAATTTTGAAATATATAATATTTCTTTGAATTCTTTACTTACCATCTCAAATCTAAAGAATATTTATTTTAATATATAAATACAATTTTTACTAAAAATTAAAATTGAAAGAATAGAAACCAATGTTGGTTTCTGTTTAAATGGGCATTTCAACATCAATTTTTAAAAGTTCTTTTGTGTCTATTTCATTATTTTTCCTACAAACCTTCAGATTTTTCAATGAAAAATATTTAAATACTCATAAAAGGGTTGTAAAGTTGCATTTAGATACAAACTGTAGATATTTTTTATCCTCTTTTGGATACAATTTATTGTATTGAAATAAATACAAGAATGTAAATGTTATGAAATAGAGCCCCTGAAGATTTGCAGTGTAGAGGGGCTTATGCATGGTTATTGAGGCTTCATATCCTCACGTTGCGTGGTGTGGAAGATTGAAGAAGGTGTTTCCGACATGGGTGTCCGGCACTTGGCCAAAATACGAAGCCCATCGCCAACAGCTAATGCTTTGAAACTGTTTTTTTTTTCCTCCAATGGGGCTGCATCTTTTTAGCAACTTAGCCTTTGCATACACGGCAAGTCTCCAAATGTGATAACCATTTCGTGGTGGCACCATCTAGTGACAACCTCGTAACCAAATTTGGACGCTTTAAGCAATTTTAATTCAAGCTCTCATCGGATGCCAAATATTGCCGTGATTTAATTTTGCCGAGAGTACCAAAGCCAAATTGATACTCAAGGGATATTTTACATGCAACATAATCATATGACATGAGTGCCTACGATTTTCGAATCCAAAAAATGAGAGATTTTTTGGAATTACCCCCTTCCCCCCCCCCCCAACCGGGGTCGAAACCTTAGGCCTATGTAGTGGGTACGCTACCTTTTTAAGCAAGCGGCGGCGTCGCTTTGAAACTGTATTTCCTGCTTAAACAATTTTTGTTAAAACTCGCCTTTTGTGGAAAAAAAAAGATTTTAGCTTAATAAAGACTGAGTGCGAGGTAGTTTTTGTTTCCGGAGAGGGGGCGGCTATAGCCTTTAACCCTTTAAGGATAACTCAATACCCTTGGTTATCCAACAGCCATCATGTTAATTCAGAGGATGGTATTAATGACTAATCACTAAATTAGAAAAATTGACATTTCCCAGAATTTTTGACATATTGTTTACTTTATCTCTTTTGCCATTGATTTTAACAGTTACCGATGTGAGGAAATTATTCATTTTAACTATCTATTTCATTCGAAATGCAACATTTTTATTTTTAAATGCGCGCGTACTTCATAAAACTTGTAATTTACTTTATTTGGTTTGCATAGTACAAAGGAACGGCATATAGTCAAACATGCAGAGATACATAAAATATACTTCTGTTCGTGTTTCTGTAGATTTCTTTGAATTCACCAAGTAAAAATAATTTTGTTCGTTACTCTGCGGTAGCAAGTAAAAATTCAAACCACTTTATGTATTATCCTTAGAAAATATATGTAGCAAAAGACCTGAAATAAATTATATGGAAATTGACCAGACAGAATTTTTAAATGAGTCCGAATTTTTAAATGAATTTATTTTGATATTTGGCTTGTTATGTATGGTTATATTAGCATAAAATTCTTTTACGTTGGAAAAATTTAATATTGTTTGCCTAACATTAACTTTTCGCCCACTTTGAGTCTCTTCTTATTTTATTCAGTAAACTCTGTTCGTTGAAAGAAGCTAAGAAACTCAGGATATACGACATGGAATCTTTTTAAACGGTACATTTTTTTTCCTTCATCGTTGGAAAGTAGAAGAAACAAAATCGGAGGGAGTAAAAAGAGTTTTAAATCCTAAAAAATGATAAAATTTTCAAAAACTTCCCAAAGGAATTGAAAAGTTAAAGCTCCGAATTTGAGCAACATGACTAAAAGGATGAATTTTTTCGAGAAATTTTTATATCTTTAGCGGAATTTATTTCAAAACTGAGAGGAAACTGTGCACACGCACGCATACACGTATACTTGGAACATTTCATATTGCTTTTCCCATAATATGTTTCCGAAATATTTTTACAGGTACGAATTGTGGAAGCATATCTATTAAATACACTTGTAACTGTAAGAAAATATGTATTATGAATATTAATACGTTTAAATTGGATATATGTATTAGGTGTAAAGGAAAATTCTGACATTTTTTTCTAAGGGAAGAAATTTTTTTTTTACTTTTTATTTAATATTTAATCTAATAAATAATGTCCTTTGTTAGTTACAACTATCTGCTAGAGTTCTGGAATCTTAGTTAACCCCTGGAAAAAAATTTCTTTGTTTTGGAAACAAAGTATTCTTCCACTGCCATTTGGATACCCTCATAATTTATATATTTATTTTCATCATGAAATTGTTGCAGCAGCCTGAACAGATGATAGTCGGATGGTGCAATATCAGGAGTATATGCTGGCTGAGGTAAAGTTTCCCAACCCAACTACGTAATTTTTTATGGGGTGTTTCTTGCCATGTGTACTTAAGAGTTGTCATAAAGAAGAATCACGCCCTTTCTGTTGGTCAAAGAGGGACGTTTATGTTCAATTTCTTTGTTCAAAATATCAGATTGCGAACAGTAAAGGCCATTTGTTTTCTTCCAGCAACTCATAGTGCACTATACCCTTGCTGTCTCACCACCAACACAACATAACCTTCTTCTGATGCACTACAGCTTTGGATGTGGATGGTGGTGTATACATATGCTTTTTTTTCTAACAATGTGTTTGAATTTACTTTTCATCTCCAGTCACCAAGTGGTCTTAAAACGGTTCGTTTTTGTAATGATCACGATTTGAAGAACATATCGAAATTCTGTCCATTAAATTTATTAAGCTTAATTCGTGTGGCACTCAGAGTGTTTGGACACAAAAGTCCAAACATTTTAATTTAATCCAAAGCATTTTAATTAAGCACATTAATTTGCTTAATTTAAATACCAAGCTTGAAGCCCACTTCTGTGGAAGCCCACTGTGGAAGTTAACGTAAGATTTGTCCTTATCATACTGCGAAGCACTTCGTCAATGACATCTGATGACCTTTCTGATCTGGGTTCATCTTTCAAAGAAAGATCATCCAAGCAAATTTCACAGGTCATCTTTGGCATGTTCGAGCTGTTACTGTTTCCTCTTCAAACACGTCATACGAGTTTCTTTTTGCCTCCATCTCATTCCCTTTTTGGAACTCAAACAACATGCAATGTCTGTTGTTGTTGTTGTTGCTTACGCCACCTGATCGACAGTAAAATCAGATCAAGGTCCACGAAATTCATCGCGGCTAAGGACTAGAATTTTACGCCTGTTGTTAGCCTAAGCTTTGAGCCCCAATAAGGTGACAGCACGATTTTGCTCGGTACAACACGATAGATGGCGACACCATTCGGACCCACTGATTTAACGAGCACGTTCTCCGCGTGCGCTCGGGGGATATTTGGTGGCATCGGGCATCGAAACCAGGCCTTCTGGTCTGGAGACCGATACTCTAACCACTAGGATACCCGCGGCCCTCATACAATGTCTTAAATGCACTTTTACTTCACTCATGCTAATAGTTTTACAAGTCTAAAAAAACTGACTAAAATGTGAACAAATGGTATAAATTATCAATAATATGCTAATCTAACTGTTTAAACCTGTTTCAGTCCATTCCGAATTCTTGCTAAGAATCTAAACAACATAAAAATTTACGCGTTAAAAAACGATCGAACTTTCCCTTATACCCAATATTACCTAATTTTATTAAAAGATCCTTTCCCTCTATTTTCAATATTCATGGTGTAATAAAATAAGAATTTTTTTTCAAAATTTGAATCGTTTTGTAAATGTAATGGTTTAATCTCATATATACGTATAGGTTTCAAACAGCAAGGTAACAAGTGCTCTGGTGGATGTGCAAATTATCCGTATGAATAGCAATCCCTCTGAATGTAATGAAGACGATCACTGTATTTAAAGGATATCGGTAGATAAAGCTGATTCTCCAATAACATGACTAAACTCAGTTAGAAGATGACTACGGACGGGAACATGGTCCACGATTGAAATAAGGAGTGTGTATGGTTTTTGAAAAAACAAGAATATTTCTCCAGCTGCAATTAATCGGAAATTTGTGGAAGTGTAAGGTACAAGTGTAATGTCTCAAAAATAGGTATGGCTTTGGCGCACGGAGTTTGTCAAGGGGGCAGAATAGATGTGGGAGATGAAGAAAGAGCAGGGTGACCAAGCATGTCCCTCGCAGATGACAACGTTTACCGTGTCGAAGCTTTGATTCAAGGTGATCATTGCATTACTTTAATTTAAATTGCACAAACCTCCATTGTCAGTGCACTCAATACTGTGCATGAAAAATCTTACCACTGATTTCTAAGATGCTGGTTTCCGTGGTGTGGTGCACCGATGAAACAAATGTCTCGAAAAGTATGATGACTATATAGAGAAGTAATATGTACTTGAGCCTTCCTGCGTTGTATATACGAGGGTTAGGGCAGCTATTTTTTTTTCTTGAAGATACCAGTCCAGTTAGAAAGTGTGACATATACAGACGAAAGAACAAGGTGTTAACTACATGTGTGGATAAAGAATAGCACTGAAATATCGTAACACATTAATTTATTACGGCAGTATACAGGCAATATGGCCTTCACGGTGCAAAAAAATGACAACACAGTATTCATAAAGTTGACATGACGATGTGCGTTTGTTGTGCGTTTTTCGATGCCACTTGCCCTCCCTAACTCCAGTAGCATTCATCGTCTGTCTTCATCCATGAGCTGCTCGATGACGGTACGTGCCAAATCGGTCCGCACACTGAGCGGTCGTCCCGAACATTACTCATCACTACCCCCCCCGCCCCGTGCTACTGTACGGCATGGTAGGATATTATTCCCAAGGGCTTCTACAAATTCACTGTGACATTCATTCTCATTTCTCCCTCGGAGAACGGCTATTTTGATGTAAGCGCGCTGTTCAACACGGGGTACTTCCATCTCACACGACACTCCCTAACTGACTGATTTCACAGCCCTCGCTGAGCTACTACCAGCTATCTCAGGACCATCTGTTGTTCTGCATACACACTATGCCTGCAAAACTTCCACACGACTCATATACGTTTGTGATCCGTTCACATATCTACAAGGAAAAAAATAGTTGCCATGACTTATGCCCCAATCCTCGTATTTTTGTTATTCCCTGAATAAACGTTTACTCTGAATGGGCTTATTATCTTAAACTCCTAGTATACATACGAGAAAAGAGACGACTCACTCAATCATCACGAGATCTCCGGAACCATTAGATCGACAGACTTGAAATTTCGCACACGGTTTTTTTTTTTTTTTTTTTTGTTAAGTAGAAATCCATTAAGAGCGGGGGTTGCAAGGCCGTTTTTGACACAAAAAAATCCCATTTTTAAACAATTAGACCTACAGACTTGATAATTTGTACGCATGTTTCTTTTACTGAGTAGAGAGCGAGTTATGTGGAAATTGACTCCCAAGGGGTGTTGTGAGTGTTACGGATGTGTATAAATTAAAAGTTCTGTTTTCGAATTATTAAAACTACAGACTTGAAAATTGGTAATTTTACAAATAAGAATTTTGTAAATAATTAGGAAAAGGTCTACATTACATAGCTTTCTTTTCTTGATATTCAAAAGGTACACATTTATAAATGAATCGAAATTCAAGCAGTAATCACCAACTCTATCTGAAGGATACTTTGCTCTGAAATTCTATAAGGATTGCTTCAAATTAGGTTGATGTAAAGAATTTCACTGTAAAATAAGTGAATAAATTCATTTAGACTATATATACTCTGAATTTATATTATTTCTATGACAGTAGACGGTTACAATTTTCTAATGAATTCTTTTTTTTTTTAATTCCAAGACAAAAATAGATAAAAGTATGTTATGTATTCCAAAAATGAATATGCAATTTCATACAGAAAAGTGAAATTGTTTTCCCTCAAACTGTGAAAAGATAAACCCTATCAAAAGAAAACAGGAAAAAACACGTTATTCTTCTCAAATCAAAATTAGCAATAGATATTTCAAAGGTTCTTCAATCATAGCTTTCTCCGAAGCACCTCGAAAGAAATATCTCGATGCTTTCGCTAACGCAAAGCCCATTCTGAAAAACAAAAGAATGCAATACTTCGAGACAAAGAAATCCCCCATAATACCCTGCGCCAGAACAGCTAAACACAAAGAGGTCTTCGCTGTCTGATTTTTCTCGCTTCTAGAAGCTAGGCATAGAATAAAAAAAACTTTTAAAAAAAGAAAACCTTAGGGCGAGGCTTAGCTTTAAATCTTCCAACTGGTGGGAAATTTATTTATTTTATTTTATTTTTATTATTCGTCCGCTTGTATTTTGAGGATAGTTCGACTTCGTTAAATTGAATTCGTCTTCGAAAAGAAATAGAAGGTTACGAGCTACATCTAAACTTTCTTTTTCTTTCAAAAATATGCTTTAAAGGTCTTTGATGTTTAACCCTATTTTAGTGGTCTTTTTACAATCTAACGCGCATTTCAGCTGCTGTTTTTGAGCAGTTTAAAATAGTTTATTTCGCATTTATCTTTTTTTTTATTTTATTTTTTCTCTGTTTTACAGTAAATACTAGAAATTTAGAAAATATTTTCTAAAAAATTTCAAATATATTAAGGATAGTTATAGTTAGTGGTGTTTAGAAAATATTTTGAAATTCAGTGAAATTAATGAGAAAAAATATTCTAAAACTTATAAAAAATAATAATAAAAAAAAACTTTTAATGGGTATATAATAACCCTAGACAGAAACACATAAAGAACGTAGAGAAAACTAATTACACCATTACTCCTTTTTCAAGAGTTACTGTTTTTTATGTCTCTTAAAAATATTTTCGATCTAAGAACTGTAGTTTTTTTTAAAAAAGTTTTTTTAATTAAAAACTTATTTTTAAGGCTTAATTGACACTTTATTTTATTTCAAATTCCAATTAAAATTCTCCGAGAAAGAAAAAAAAACATTCAGAAAAAAAGATTCGATTCATTTTATGTGAAGGATCCTTCACATCAAATAGCAATAAATTTGCAAACCCATCCATTACCTTAAAAAAATTAATAAAAAAGAACTACTGATAAAAAAAAATTTTGGTAGACACGTAATTACCAGACTGATAAATTTGTAAATTTTGTTAGAAAAATTTAATGTCTCCAAGAGCATATATTCTGTAAAAACGTTATTATTTGTACAAGAATACTATTCAAAAACTTTAAAAAAAAAAAACAGGCGTAAAAATATTTTTTATATGATACTTTGATTATGAAAGCTTCCCATTTCCAAGTGTAAAACTCAAAGTATGAATGGTTCAAAATACAACTTCTGACAATAAAGTTCGGTGAATAGTCCTGTAACATTAACTTAGATGAAATATTAACGAAAGTTACCTTCGAAATAGTCACTTTCTATAACTATTCACCTCTAACATCCTGTGTACATGTTCAGGAAACTTAGCAAGAAGTCTTCTTTTGGGATGGAGTTCAAAAGCCCCGTCATGTTTCGTTGGATGTCAAGAATATCGACAAATCTCTTTCCTTTCAAAGCGATTTTGAGTTGTGGGGATAGGAAGAAAATTGGAGGATTGAGATCTGGCGAGTATGGTGGATGTTCAATTTTCACCACCCCCTTTTCTGCCAGGAACTGTTTAACGATATTGGCTGTGTGTGGGTGAGAATTATCTTGAATAAAAATACCTTGTTGTGCATACTGGGGTCGTACCCTATGTATTCCCCACGTTTTTCTCATCCTTAAATTTTGGGTAACGATTTGTCGCACGGATTCACGGTTAATCTTCAGTTCATCAGCTATCAAGCGTGCAATTAGTTTCCTCACATTCTCAATGTTTTCATCACTGACGGAAGTCACCGGTCTTCCGCAACGGGTTTGTCATAAGCACTTTCCCGACCCTCTCGAAAACGGGCTCATTTTAACATTTCATGGAAAGTGCTTGATCTTCATGAACATGTAACAGTATCGCATAAATTTCTATTGGTGTCTTGCCAAGCTTAAAACAAAACTTTAAATTGATCTATTGTTCCTTCACTTTCCTGTTATCACTTAAAAACCAACGCACTGAAAAGTACTCTGAAAAATAAGTCTTTCATGGAACAGAAAAGACGCTCAACTAAACAACGGTGGGGTTTTGTGCTCAAAGCCTGCCGCTAAGCATGTGCAGCGTTTTGTTTCACCAGTGTTGCCAGATCGACCGTTCTGACCTCATTCACGGAGCTTTATTGACAAAGGTTGTATTATGTTAATACTTAATGCACGTAGTACTTTGTATTTCAATTACAAATAATTGGGGATATTATTAGTGATTTGGAATCAAGATCAAAAGAGAATGATATTTGTGTTATTACTTTATTCTTCCATACATATAAGATGGATTAAGATTATAAACCAGGGGTCGGCAACCTATGGCACGCGTGCCACAAGTGATGCAATTCTCAGTGGCACTCTGCACTGCTCTGCAAATTTGTCATTATTTGAGTGGATGTGGTAATAATAATTTCTTTTTAGTAATAATAATTTTAGTAATAATTTCTTTTATCTTCTGAATTTTAGCATATTTTTCTTAAAATATACTAAACAAATCTAAAAACCACAAAAAAGTCTCCATATCACCATTTTCTTTTTTAAAAAAGTTGTCGCAAGTAGTTGGATACCTTAAAACTGTTCGAATAATGGAAAGTAGAAGCACGTCGTTGAACAGTTGATACTTTGCAAAGGATGAACTAAATTGCAATCCTTCCTAGATTTCTAGTATGAAGTAAATCTCTCTCTCTCTCTTATCCACCGCAACCGCATATTTTGCAATACTTGGAAATCCACACATGTGATGTAAATGCATTAATCTTTCAGTGATAACCAAAAAAAAAAACTTTTGACTATTTTCCCTCCCCGCAGTTGACTGTCGTAAATATATTGTTAAATTCTTTTTTTCTGTTAAAACTACTGATCTTATTAAGTTACCATTTTAATTATGTAAACCAAGGGTGTCAAACTGAAAGACTAACTTGGGTCAAACAAACAAGATTTGACTTTAGAAGGGTCACAAATAATCAATATTCATTGAAACGTATATAGGCTTACGTCGAATAATGCATTATAATAAAAATATATAATAGAATAAGAAAAATTTAGTGTTTATGCCCTGGCACTGCATCTCTTCTCTGCTACTATTTTCCTATTTCGGGAGAAATATTTTTATTTTAATACATGTTATTGTGTGCCGTAAAAATGCTCGCTGTGGGCCTCATGCGGCCGCGGGCCACGAGTTTGACACGATTGTAAACAAAATGCAGTTTCATTTTACAAAACAAAAATTGTTTGCTCTTACGCTTACTATTGAGATTCTGCTTAATTACAGAATTTACGACCCCTATTATAATCCCTTCATACGAACATTTTACAGAATCCTAAACTGTTTATTATGACTATTTAAAGGCATATTACATTAAATGTTCTTTAATTTTTTCCTACAATTGCAAATGATTACTCGTTTATTTAATTTTTAAATAAAATAAATGTAGCACCTTTGAAGAAAATATTCATGCTACAAATTATCAGCACACTTCTTTCTTATTATTAAAAAATGCAAAAATAAGGTTATATTTTTAGGAAAAGAAATCTATTTTTCCGTTAATCGATTTTAAATTAAACCTCATCGGAAGTGCAAGGAGAAAATGTTTTTAATCGAAAAAACGGAGCTTAATGGCGTACTATTTAAAAACCTAAGAAAATCATCTTATTTACTTGGTCAATAACAGCATAATCCCGAGAGGCCGGAAAGGAAATTGGTTTTCAAACCACCATCTCTGATGCCTACCATTGCATGACAGGCACGTATCTGATGTCTTCATTTTTAAACTCAAAAGTAAAAAAGAAAAAAAAGAAGAAGAGTATTCCATCTTCAAATCAATTTCATTTTTTCGAATGAACCAAAGCGTGTAAGAGAGGGAGAAATGGAAATAAACCAAATTACCTTAAAATCGTTCAGAAAGGGGGAACCAGTAAGATACTCGCTCGTATGCATTTAGTTTTTTTTAAAGCTATTTGTAAAATCTATCATCTGATTTTATATCACTAGGGATATGAGATGAAATAAAATACTATGTAACATACAGAATGCGGAGTTTTTGAAAAGTGGATTAATTTTAAAACAGATTACAATAAGAAAAAATGTATGGTTTAATATTTCACAATAAAAGGGATATTTTGTAAGAACGTATATAAAATGAATAATTATTTGTACTTTTTGAAGAAATACTTTACTGACGCTTTTCAGGAAAAATAAAATCGTGAGTATTTTTAGAGAGGCTATTTTCATTTCACACATACAAGAAAATAGAACTTTGAAACATTTTTCAAGGCAGAAAAGTTGCACCTGAATCAACATGAGTTCTTATGGTAATATTAGATACTGAAATATACTATATAATATCCCTTCATTTTCCAAATTATTTTAACTATTTCATTTTTGGTTTGGTTCGTAGAAAAATTGTGTGTGCATGAAGATCTTATAATTTCGTCCTTTCCATGGTTCTCTAAAAGCTATTGCTGTGATACACTGTACTAATAAACTGGATATAAAAAAATAAAGAACAGTCTTTCAATATATATATTAACATGTCTTATTTCCATATTTTATTAATACATTAATTTGAATCGTATATTTGAATATGAAAGGAAATATGTAGCTTCCTCTTTAGGATTTTTTAATTGAAGCTTATTAACTTTGTAAGTGCCTGTTAACTGTACAAATCATCAAGTACTAATTCTCGCAGCAGTCAAGTAGATATCCACACAATAGATGTAGTTGATTAGTTAGTTGATTATACTGTATATTCTATATTTTGGCCAAGCTGAGCCAAATGTTCGTCGTCATAAAAGAAGTAGGAAGCATGTGCAAATTATGTAACAAGTGAGAGAGAGAGAGAGAGAATTTTTTAAGATAACTTAGTATTCTTTTCAATGGATTGTTAATTTTTTTCTGCACATAAATACACAATCTAATGATTACTTTTCTAGATTCGTTATCATGCTGAATTCACACAGTTATTCAAATATATCCAAGGCAACTACTTTCTCTCTGTGCAAAAAAAGCTGAATCTTACGTGAGCCTATTACACTGCAAATCGAGATTTAGTATGAATAAGTAACATACTTATAATATCTTCAAGCGAAAATAACCTAAACGAGAATAACCTAAAACATGCACATTGACTTTCATTTCATATTTAAAAGCAGTATTATTTTTTTCTTGAAATCTTCTAATTGAAAGAGATTACTTCTTGGCACATACAAATTATTATAAATAAATAAATTATTGATGTATAAATTGTTGTTATAACAAATCTCCGTTTTATAAAATTTCATTGTTTCATTTTACAATGCTTTCAAAAAGGAATCCTATAAGAAAATGGTGTCTAAAATTCAACTACATTAATTAATAAGTAAGTAATTAAATACATTTTGAATTTAAAATACTGCACTATAATGAAGATTTTCTACAATTTATTTATATTAAAATCATTTGGATACACGGATATCCTTGGAACAAAAATTAATTAAATTGGAAAATACGTCTGAAAAGTAAAATTTATTTATTATTATCCGAAATAAATATCTTAAATTAAAAATTAGTATGTTATTTTAAATACATATTTCTTGAGAAGGGTGTTTATTTATTAAAATTTTTGCGTTATTATAAAAAAAATACTTACATCATATGATTTTCTTCTCAAGCCTCATGTTTTGGAAATATCAACAAATTTTGATGAAAAAATTCTTTGACTTTAAACATCATCTCTTGAGAAATCATTATCTTCATCTTTTGAGTAAAATCATTAAGTTGACCTCGCGTTTTACATTTGCTTATTATTTTTCAGAATATATTTTATCTTCACTCATTCTATACTTGTATTAAAACAATCAAAAAAATTGTATGATAAAATAAAGGAAAAAAATTTAATTTTGATTAAAATTCGTCTTTTCTGGATGAAAACTGGGTTTCGTAAAGTAGAAAATAATTTGCATAAAAATTTTCATCTAACTCAAAAGAAAACTTTTTTTTCTATAACTGCTTATTATATTTATGAAATTGTTTCTTAATGAAAAATTTACTAGTGCTATAAAAAATATGACCACAGTTTTAATATTCTAGAAAATTTAAAAGATAAATCTCAGTTCTCTAAATATTTTTACCAACTTTTATTTAAAAGAAATAACGTGATGAAATGAAATACTATTTACAAAAAGTAGAAAATCTTATTTTCAAACGATTTTTCAAAAACGTACTTTTTTTGCTTCAAACGAAACAAAAATAGAATAATTTTATAAAAATTAAACTATTGCATACAAATAAAGAAGTATAATGAGCAAAAAATTCAATATTTTTGAAAATTAAAAATATAAATAATTCTGTAATATAAATCATCTGTAATGAATTATTAACATTCAATTTTAAAAACCTTCTATACATGGCACTAATAAAACAGTAAAATAAATGGCTTTTTAACCTTTTAAACTTTCTTAAGATAATGTTTGGCAAATTGAGATTCCAATCATAATAAGAATGTTTGCACAAATTGTAACATAAAACCCATGTTATTTACCAAAAAAAGGGGGGAGTAAAGGAACTAAAATTATATTTTTAAAAACAACATTGGATTTTTTTATGTGCTTCATTTTTTCTATGTTTATGTGCTTGAAAAAGAATCAAAGCTATCAGCAAAGCTTATTTGAGGAGGAAAAAGTTTTCAAAAATATTCCTTTTATTTAATAAGGTAAATGACAAAAAAAAACCATTACCTGGTAAAAATCCTTGTTTTTTTTTTATCGTTCGTCTATTACAATAGGTTTGTTACCAGCAAAAAGAATTCTTGTTTGATTTTCGAAAACAATTCGAATTTTTTTTTTCTTTTATAAAGAAAAACTCTGATGTCGAAAATATTCTTGTAGGAGATTTTTTGCGGTTTCGAGAGTATTTCTTGATAAATAATTAATCTGCAAACTCATCTTTTTTTTTTGTGTGAGGCACTTATATTTTTCTTTTCTGTATTGCAAAAAGCTAAATGTTAATTGCATTTTTTCTCCTTTGCTAAGCAATTTTATTTTTATTTTTATTTTAGAGCAAAAAATATTATGGTTATTAAGGTAAGTATAAAATGACTATCAATACATGTTGATATATATATATATATACATATATAATTATATAAATACTCTAATGGACACCTTATAAATATTTTCAGAACGGAATAAAAATTATAAATATTTGCATAATCAAGCTTTTCTTTCATTTTTGTTTGCTTAGTAGAAAATTCATTTTTGTTGTTGCTGTTGTTATGTTTCTGGTTTAAAATTTATCTTCTAAACTATTCTGCTTTTTTAGAAGTAGTTAAATCGTAATGTATTAAAAATTCAATTTTAAATCTTTACAATGAGACAAATACCCCATAGGCTACAGAAAAAATGCATCACAAATCTAAACCAAATAGAAATTACCCACAAACACAAGAATGATAAATAAACTTGTACCTAACTCACCAGATTTTAACATCATATCACAAAATGATTTTTAAAATGTGCGTGTATTAACGTGTATTAAAACATTAGTCTACATAGCAGTGTACTGAGGAATTGAGTATTGAACCTTTCAGTGACAAAAGTACTTTAAATAACTTGATCGTCATGTGACGTTTCAGACAAATAAAAGTAGTGTGATATTGGTTAATTAAAATGTTAAGTTTAATTACGTCATATGTATTATTCACAGATGTACATTGAACTTAGTATTTAGATTATTACAGTCCAGGTCTGTTGTTTTGTGAGGGAGGAGTTTCTGGTGTCAGTGCCCAGCGAGGTTTTCAGAGCATCTCTCGGCCCTCTCTAGGGTTCGGGAACATCGCAGGCGGCTTCCTTCATTCTCGGGTTGCATCCGATTCGTGGGCGGAATAGGGGTTCTTCCTGGTGTCAAAGGTTGCCGGCGCGATGTCCAAGACAAGACCGTGCAGTATATTTAAGAGTACGGGTGTCCTTACACGTGTGGTGATTCTACAAAGAAACCGATTCAGCTGTGTGGCGGGAAAGTCACACTCGTAACAGGTTGTGGTAGATTTTATATGAGATGGCTTTCGTTTTTCACAAGGGAGAGTCTTTTGACCAGCCTTGGTGTGTTTTACATAAGGCCACTTTGGGCCAGTCAACTGTCACCACTCCTCTAATGTAAAAAGGGGAGCTAATTCCTTTCACACACGGACTCAAAGTTGACTGGAAGAGGAATCCTACGGGGAAAAGGGAGCACCGGACTCCTCGGTACAATGATTGAGCTCAAAGAAGCACTAAAAAGCTTTCTGCATTTTCAATACACAAGTAGCCAAGTGTGAAGGGCGTAGCTTTCACACAATATCCCTTTAGTTGAATCAACTAAAGGAGAAAAACATGGTTTTCGTAAGCTTGAGGAGTGGCACAGCAGGGAGGGCCAGCTGATCACGTGTGAAGAGACCCATGCGATTTCTATTCAAAATTAGCTCCCGACTGATTGTTCTTCCTATTATGTATTATGTCCTGCACAAGTGGACTCGTGCAAAAAGGTTCTAAGCCAGTGCTTCTCAAACTTTTAATATTTGCGACCCAATATTCAATCATAATTTTCACCCCCTTCCATACAATAACAATGTATTGAATTCAATAATAAATACGCTACAGCTACAATACGATTTCTACCTCTTAAGTGCCACCGACGTATATAAACATCTCACTCATCCAAAGCGTTAATTGTCTCGTACGTAATATATACTTCTTTCCGAAGTACGATTTTTCCATGCACTGCTATTCATAAAATTATTCCGAAGGCTTTGGAATACAACAAAAAGATCTTGACAGTGCTTGCGAAGGATTTGCTTACTTCAGAGGCTTTGCTTATTTATTCCTTTTCTTCCCCCCTCCCCCCAATACATCACATATGCATGCTTACTTGGAAAACGGTGGCTTCGGGAAGCGAATCACGCATCTTTTATTCGGCCGTTTGGGGATTAGTTATAAATCTTACAAACTATCAAGTGTTAATTTTTGTTAATTCTATATATGGCAAGCCCATGGGGTTAAGGGTAATTATTAAACTTGTTCTTAACTTAGTATTGCTAAATTAATTATAAAATACATTATGCACTACTGAAACATTTATTTTTATATCAGTATAAATGTGTATTTATTTCTTATTATGTCAGAATGTATTTTGCTTGTTTACTTTCAGTAAATTAATTATTTTTTTAAAAAATCTTTTGTTTTCGACTTTTCAATATGCTTGCACCCCTCTCGTAAAGCTATCACGTCCCCTTAGGGGACGAGCCTCACAGTTTGAGAAATGCTATTCTAAGCCATTAACCTGTCGACTAGGCTACCATAACCTCTCTGGGCGTTTTGAAAAACGACTTCCATCATTAAATAAAAGAATAAACGAAGAAATTATATTAGAAGAATTATTTTAAAATACACTAAAAAGGGGGAAATTATAGAAGATGAGTACTACCTAATGGCTTTATTGAGTCCCATATAACGAAACAGATAATAAATGATACTCTTGGATATTTCGCTATATATTGCGAGAAAAAGTAATAAGTAGATAAACAACAAAAGTAGATTTTTATTTGTTTCTAAGAACATCCCTTTTAAGAAGCTTCACTACTGATAAAATATAAAAAATTATATAACAACAAACAAATATAATCCTATGCTCTATCTAATGTCAATAACTCTGAACAGTCGGTTATGGGTCAAGGCTTGTGACTACTCTAAAAACTCCTGTGTAAAGTAATGGGAACTAGCCAGACTATATATAATATTTATTTAAATCCAATAAAGGTAAATGATAAAAGCTTTTGTCTAGTTGAATTTTTCTCCAATTTAAAAGAAATTTCGAAATATCTTTGAAAGTCTCTGAAAATTTTATAGACAAATTGCTAAAACAGACAGAAAAATATTTTCCAAAATGAAAGGAAAAATTGAACGAGACAGAAAATTTCCTTTTTTTTATTTTAAATACAATCTATTGCATTCAAATAAATGCAATAATTCGTAGATTTCAAAAAGTTTCATGTATTACAAAATCCACTGGGTTAATATTGTATTCAGAATAGATTTATGAAGCATTAAGCATCGTAATAAAAGTTTTACAAAGTTATTGGCATTAAACCTTGTAATTTTGAAAGGTAAAAATGACATTTGGTTGCCAAATACCCTGACACGTGTGGACTTTGAGGCGTTATTACCTTTAAAAAACGCGCAGTGTTTCATTTATCACAACTATCTGGGGCGAGAACAGGACCTTTTTCATTATTGGTTGAGAAATTACGGTTTGATTATCAAAGTAAACTATCTACTAAACAAGTTATATAAGAAATATTAAAATTTTGAATAAATACTACAGATTAATGCATCTGAAATTCTATTTTTAAGGCGCTTAAATGCAATAAGGCCTTCTTATTTTAAATATGATTACTAGAGAATTTTTGAGAAATACTCAGTTTTGAAGAAATAGGACAATATAATTCTATATATGTTTTTGAGTGGTAATGATATGTAGATGGAAATATCAAATGGTTTAGTTATATTTAAAAATCAAAAATTTTGCGAGTATTTTAATCTTTAAAATCATATTCCATAAAAGAATTTATTCACATTTATCAAACAATTCTTAGCTTATTACTATTTTTAAAAAATTAAATACATTAAAAATAAATTTTTATACTTTAAATTGCTTGTTTAATCACAACTTAATTACGTTAGCTTTTAAAACTTTACGACAATGCGATTTCATTGATGAAACATTTTCAATGTCTATAAGAATGAATTTTATCTTTCCAAATTCAAATTATAAATTCTGTAAAGCAATTTTATTGAAGCTAACTATATCAAAATATTAGGAAACGAATGATACAATGGTTATAAAATGATTCTTCTAAGGTATCCCCAAACACATTAAAGTAAACAATTTCCATAAAAACACACATTTTTTAAAAAATTTATTGAATAGAAAGATCTTTTGGCTATACAAAACATATTTTATTTTGTTTCTACGTCACATAGAAGCCGAGTTACACTAAATTGCATAAAACTAGAAAAACCTGAAGGGGGTAATTTTAATCTACCAGAAGTGGGCAGTTCTCGAAATCTATCATGCAGAGTTTGATAACTCAAAATATATTTCTGTGAAAGTTTTTGAACTTGATGTATTATATTTAAGGTATGTACTAAAATATATATGATTCTTACTACATAAATATTTTTTGAGTTATGGCCTGTTATAATTCAATAATAGCCTCATAAATACATCACATTTTGTATAATATTTATACGCTCACTCTAAAATTTTTATATTTTAATAAACCATTAAAATTTCCGTACACTCCCTAGATAAATGTATGTAGTTTATTTAGTATGTTAGCGTTCAGTTACGTATTATGTTCAACACACCAATTTTCAATTCCTCCTTTTCTTGAAAATAACATTTTATATTCAGGGAAAAAGGTTAATATAGATATAATTAAAACGTATTGATTGAATAGTTAGTATACTTCAAAGAAAATAATTAGTTTTAATTGATATCTTGATATATTTCTACTTGGCAGTAGCTATGAATATAAATAAATGTACAAATATTATCAGATTAAATTCTATATAGAACTTTGTATTGATCTGTATATTTGTTCAAAACTTTTAGTGACCTAATTCAAAGGAATTTGATTGATTATCGAGTTAAATTAGTGTTTTCCAGTTTGCTTCGGAACAATTACATTTTCCATGATGGCGGCATTGAATTCAGTATCAATGACAGATTGGATTTTCTGCAGAATAGTATTGGATTATAACAAGCTGCAGAATAAACTGGAAAATATGTAAAATAATATAAAAACCTTAAAATATTATCTTTTAGCTAAAAGAGAATAACTTTTTTTAGAGGAAGATAATAATTGCACATTCTTAGATCCTCATCTCTATAAACTAACGATATTCAGAGGCAATCTACTTAAAACAAATTCTAAGTATTTTAGAAACATTAAAACCATTGGAAGATAAATACACAATATGCATATACATTCAGTTTTCTTTTATTCGACTTTAGTTCTGTGATCCTTTATGACAATTAATTTTTCAAGGAAAATTCTTGACAATAAATCAAATTTATAACGTTTTACATTTGAAGTGCTTCTCATCTAAATATTCAACTTTCATCGGATTTTATACAATGCCATACTGATGTAGTAAATATTAGCAAGTGCTGAAATGCAGCTCTATGATTTAGTCTAAATTCTATAAAATGTGCATATTTATTTGTAGAACTTATAACATAGGCAACAAAAACATTTTTGTCTCAGAAAAGAAAAATATGTGATTCTGATAGCATTTCTTCTCCTGAATTCAAATATGATATCAATTTTCTTCATCACGCAAGGTTTTCGAAAGACGAGTTATAATTTGAAACACTTTAATATTTCTACAAGTACACAATATTCGAACATTTGGACTCACCTAAATTAAAATCTGAATTTTCTTATAATATTTCACCTGTGGAATATCCTCTTGATGAGGTCAACAATCTTTAATATTAGCATTCTATTTGCTTTAATATCTCTTTTCTATCGTTGAAATCTCCTGATGAAAGCGTTCCCTGTGCTCATCGCTCACTGCCAAGATTTTCAGGAAGAAATCTAAGTGTGAGTGCAGAAGTGTATTTTAAGTTATGTATATTAAAATTTTATAAGATGTTTAAGATCATGAACAATATCACAGTAATTTCCGCCTTTAGATTTCCCAAAAACTGTGAGTTATATTTTGAATGCTTGCCAAGCTGCTTTCTCAGTGGATTTAATAGTTCCTCAAACTTCTCCTCATGCATTAGTGATGTTGTGGATCCACCAAATATGCCTTCTTTAATTTTGCTCATAATTTGGAAACTGTTTAAGTACATGAAACCAGGAGTATTGCCAGCTTTCAAAATCTTCAGTAATCCTAGTTTGATATGTAACGGAGGTACACATTTAGGATTAGAAGACAGAGATACACATTTTAGGATTACACAATTACGTCATGTTTCACATTTTCTGCTCAGGAATGAATGATTCGTGTTTGAGGCATTCTTTTCTGATGTAATGGTTTTCTGTCTCTACTATCCAAAGACACAAAACAACAGCACTTTATTGTAGCAAGCTGCAGACCAAGAATAAATTTGACCTTCAAATATACAAATATTCCATTCATACACTGCATATTGGAGCTTTATTATAAATTGAAGTTTTCATAATTCTTTCATACTACAGAGTGGAGCCACAGGTATTGATGAGATTTATTTCCAAATTAATAAGAAGCATTGCTTTTAAACTTGCTTTGAAGGAATCAATGAACAAACTCCATTCTATAGGGTTATGTTCAATAGCAAAGAATCTCCCTTAAGAAGAAATGCTCATTACAAAGCACTAAGCCATTTCTTCAGAAAATAGTCTTTACATTGAATTGACGACTACAATAAGTACAGATCTTTGTATTCTTTGAAGAAGATTCCTCCTTTTAGCCAGAGACAAACATTTCAGACTGCTTTGAGTAACTTTTAAATCCCACGTATAGAGATAATTCACGAATCTTCTTGAGTCAATAAATGAGGGCTCAGATGAACAGCTTGGTTCACAAAAGTTATCACCACAAACTGTCTTCTTCTTCCTTACATCTATCGGAATCTAAGCTCTCATGCATCCTAATGTCATGTGCTGGAGGCTGGTATGGAGGCAATTCTTCGCTGTAGGGAACTAGTCTCCATTGCAGATTGCAAGTCGGTACACCATGTTTTGATTTGACAATCCTTTAATGTTTGTTAAGCAGAAATAACAATCAGAGGGTGATCTTTAAGTTCCCGCCAAATCCTTAGGTATAGCAAATGGCATGTGGCGTGTACCATTCTTCCATGCATTGAAGCCTACTACGATAAACAACAGATATGCTTGGTTAGGACCTTGTTGTCCACTTTACCAAATAAAGTTCATAACACTTTTTACTAGTAGATAAGGTTTCGCCTTTGAGACTTGAGCGTCACTTCACACATATATAACAAAGTTGTTATGATGATTTAAACAAACTCTGTAATTTTGTAACTAACAACAAATTAAAGAAATAAATTTGTAAATACGTAACATACAACAATCAGACACAAGCACTCACAATTGCATTATTTACTGGTTCACTACTATCTCCAGAACTGTCATCGTTCGAATGAATGCATGTAAGTCTAAATCATGTCTGTGCCTATCTGTTGTCTGGTGCCAAAGTGTCATACATTAATGAACTTTTAGCAGTAGCAATACCATTGAGTTAGCTGATGTGGTTCCATCCTTTACAATTCTAGGCGTTTTTATTTGAATGGACAAATAGTCGTTTATTAAAAATATTTAAATACGACCGTAAATTAAAATTAAAAACTGTGGTGTGGAGAAATTCCAGATACATATTTGAAAACACGATAAAAACTGCATTAAGTACAACTATTGGTACTCATGATTAAAATCATGTTGACCAGTGATAATTGATTATTTTTCTTGTTTGTTATGGAACGCGTTCTATGTTGCCTGTTTCTAATACTCAAAATCCTTCTTTAGCTAATGTACCTCTGGTTTTCAATCACTTGTTTGTCACTTGCAAATGTATGTGTCACGTAAATAATGCGTGTTTCAGTAAAATATTTGCATTTTTACATACACTTCCAGACATAGCACCTTAAAGAATCGGACATATAGATATGCAAGTTTTTAGGGAATACGAAAATAATCAAGCTAAACAGATGATCTGAAATACAAGTTAGTGATGTGGTTGTAACCCGGGACAAAAGTGAAGAAAAAATGGTGGATGAATCAACAGTTGCTGCATAAGAAACCAGAAATTTGAAAAGTTCTGCAATCCAGAAAACTCGTGTGGAATAAGAGAAATCTGGACAATGACACAAGACAGTTCTGGCGATTGATCACAAGGTGTAAAATTGCAGGTTTGCGTACAGCTGGCTGGTCTTATCTTATTGTTTCTGAAACACACATAGATGCATCCATTGTGCATAGAATTTAAACCAGAAGGATTAAAGAAGGAGAAAGGCGAATTAACTTGATGGAAGATACCTACTTACAAATGTATAACAGAACATATGGATTGATGCATCCAAAGGAATGCAATGGGGGCTCCACAATCAACTTTCTTTACTTTCTACGGAATGCTTTGAATGCTTCATGATTTAAATTTCATGATGATTGGCTGCATACAAGCTGCCCTTGACATAGACTTCCATTGACACAACTCACATACGTGAAGGATTGTAATGATGTCGACACCGATCCCATGAAGGACACTGTGTAGTATTCAGTGACGAGTCTCAGTTCTGTTTTTCCGACGATAGTTGTAGGATCAGAGTCTGGATGCATCGAAGAAATGAGCTAATCCGATCTCGGTTGTTGAACGTCATACCACTCGCCAATGTAGCATAATGGATTGATATATTTTAGACACGACAGATGATCACTTCTCGCATACATTAGAGTCACAATGACGACACGACTGCTGTCTTGTTGTTTGATTAGGTGTCGGAAGGGGATATACTTTCTTACGTTCAGTGGCTACAAATTAGTATTTTACAACAGAACAACGCCTTATTGCACACGACATTAAGTAGCAGGCAAGTCTTGTAACATATCCAATTGCTTCCGTGACTTAGAATGCCTCTTGATATTTATTAATCAAACATATCTAGGGCGTAATTAGCCGTCATTTGTTTGATATGCTCTAGACTTAATCGGAAAGAGCATTGATGAGGGGATGGTTGAAAGCATCTGGACTTTCATGCCACAGGATCCGCATGATGACTGAATCTGTACTTTGTAGGATTGACTGCTTGCATCGCGAGGAGAGGTCATAATTTTTACAGGCTCTCCAGAATTTTAGTTATTATATTTAAATAAATATTTTGTGCATAAAATATATGTAAATGTTAGCATACAATAGCATTTTATATGTATTCCAATTTTCCTCATTTTCTGCCCATTCTTTCATGTGTTGAACTTTCCATGCCAGACTGTACATCAGGGTGGAACAAACAACAGCATAACATGAGAAAATGTATTATAATATAAAATATGTTTAAGCTGTTTAACTGTATGCTATCATAAAAATACCAGTTAAAATGCAAATTTTATAAACTAAATTGAGAAACTTATAGGTATTTCTACATTAAATATATTTTGATTTTCTGTGATATCCTTAAAATAATGGTTATAACATACACAATGCTTTAGTTATTTAAATTTTAAGCTTGCTAGAAAGTAACTCTTTCCAGTGATATGTTTAGTGTTTGAATAAATATTCCACTCGCATTAATCACTAAAGCTCGACGATCTGAACACTGAATCTGGTTTTCGTTAATGAATTATTACAGTTGAATGAAATTTCACACGTAGATGTTTAGATTCTGAAGTTGAAATAAACTTTCGATTATTGAAACCCGTTATGAAGCACGTCTAAATGAATTATCTATGAGTAAGTATCTGATGTGGTGAATAAACAGCTGGATCACTAAAATATTTGTTTATTCAAAGTTCAGTGATGAATATAAATGGACCATGTATCTAACCATGCCTTATAAATAAAGTATTTGTTGAAGCTCCCAAAGTCTTATAAGTGATTAGATCGTGCCGAAAGAGTTGCTGAGAGCAAAACTCATTGGAACTATGGCTCGTTTAAAGTACTTACTGAACATGATCTCCTGGTGGTTTGTTAAATTATAAGCAAAATGTATCATTATCGTTTAAAATGGGATATAATGCCTGCTTATTACCTAGTGTGACAGATTATAAAGAAGTGGCCTTTAAAAGGAAAAAGTTTGATGTAATAGAGTGGTTTGTAAATATTTGTTTTTGTTAACAATTTAATTAGCAAAATTAGAGATGAAAGATGGAGAATATTGAAATAGAGATTGTTTTATAATAAAATGGTGTCGTGAATAGATAC
This sequence comes from Trichonephila clavata, assembly GCA_019973975.1. Classification (NCBI taxonomy): domain Eukaryota; kingdom Metazoa; phylum Arthropoda; class Arachnida; order Araneae; family Nephilidae; genus Trichonephila; species Trichonephila clavata. Next base: position 92,925 of record BMAO01007857.1, read on the forward strand.
GTAAAGATTTTAGGAGTGTTCTAAAATTTTGAAGCTATGGAAAATAATAACAAAAACTTATTATCCTGTATCAATATTTTGAGTCAAAACTTTTTTTTCAAAAAAATAAAATGTATTTTTCGCATTAAATAATAGTTGGAAACCAAAAACTTTGTTTTACTGTAGATTTTTATAATAATGAGCCTCATTTTAATTTCAAATCTAATGTTAAAGTTTTACAACAGTAAAATTCAATTTACAATATTTAATATTTTTCTTCAAATGAATAAAATTAAAAATGTACAGTATATATATGAAGTAAATGGATCGGTTTAAGGATTAGCTTACAGAGGTGATTTGATTGATTAAAAGAGGGCGCTGCTGCATGGTGGGACTAGTTTTTCTTTTGTGCGGGAAAAAGATGGATTGGTAGAAATGGAGAGATGAGATGGATGGGATGTCTGTAGTAGATTCATAAAATTCTATACCAGCATATTTGTAAATAGTACTGTGTGTTTAAAAAGTTTATAAGTGGTTAATTCGATAAATATAAGTCATGTTTTCGATTCACAACGTAGGTTTGCAACATAGGTATTATCGCGGCACATAATCCGTATTAATTTTGCTTAAGATTTTGTTGTTATTTAATTTTCTTCATTATTTTAATTTGTTATAATTCGTCAACGCAAAACAGTCCTGAAAACTTCACTATTTTTTCCAACACCTTAGCTTAACACTTAACACCTGATGCTTTATAATTATTAATGTTAAATAGAAGAAATGGATGTATGGCATCATCATTCATGCACAAAGTATTAACAACATCTTGATAGATTTGAAATGCTTTTGTCAGTATTGGAACAAGCACATTCTCTCTCAGAATGATAATTTGTCACGTTACCGAGCTTCTACTTAGATATTTAGAATAACCACCAACATAATACTAAAGTTAATGTCTCGCAAAAATCATCTTATAAAATTGATAATCATTTACTTATTATTGAAATGAATCTTTATATTGTTTCTTTTATTTTGGCGGGAAAAAAACAATCACATGGATTCCTCAGTAGATACAATGAATGATCAATATTTTTACCGCCATTTTTAAAATTCTTTTTAATTGAGAACATTTAGAAACCCCATGCATCTGTCTTATCACACAGAACACATCACCTGAAGGAAAAAGAAAGGACTGTAGGCATCCATGCCTTCTCTGGGATTCGAACCCAGTCCCTACGTCACCGCAATCAGCGTCACTGAAAATCAGTGGCTATTATCACTATTGTCACTGAAAATCTATGACAGCGTTCGCTTTATGAAACCGTTCATTTTTATGGGATGATTAGATTCGCAGGCAACAAGTGGTCTTTCTTCATTGAATACAGGTGCGTCTCGAAATCAGAATGTCAGATGCAATAATGAACATCACTTCAGATGATGCAGCACTGCATGCACATTGCTTTATTTTATAAGTATTTTTGTTTTGTTTTTACTAAGCATTTTGGATGTTTTAATAGGCTTACACTTTAAACCCTCTGATTCCATGAATAAAAGCGTCCGTAATTGCTCACTGTATGCCTTTACGTTGCTGTGTCTTTTATCGGCTAAGAGACGTTTCCATGTAATTTTCCTCAATTGTATTTAACCCCTAAAGTGGTCAGTTATTTTGACCAAAATGTTCCATGCAAAGGCACATTTTTTATTGCATATAACTAAGAATAATACTTAACACAGAATACGAAAGTGGAAGAATTTTATTTTAATTTTCAATTTTAAAGTTTTCATACTATTTTTATAATTGTGGAACACAATAACCTAATGTTTGCTTCTTATATACACTCTGCATGGAAGAATGTATATTTTGAAATAATTTCTCTCATGTTTACAAAAATTTCATGTTCGTGCCTTTTTATCAGGCAGGGATTTTGTGTGGTGTATATTTGTGAACACTGGTGAGCATGGTAATGCACCAGTCTTGCATTGCAATGGGGACAGATACAACATCGACTTTTGGTTATTTTATTTTATCAATATAAACAACAGACTGCACGTGCACTTACCAAGTCTTGAAAAATCACCGCCTTCACCATGAAGAAAACCCCGGATGAAGTATTTGGTTCATGAGTAAACAACATCTGTATAAACATAGCACTAATGAAATCTCACTATAAAATTAAAAACACCTTGAAATCAAGATGAAGAAAATATCAGTGCAAAGATATGACGGACAGCCCTGTTTTCAGTAGCTCAGTACGTCGTGGGCAAACCAGTAAAAGTAATTACCTATTGTATCCTTAACATGATGAAGGAGAGCAGTGTACGTTGGATATGAGACTCAAAGTCTGACGTTGATGTGATGTAGAGTTTGGACTGTGGAGTCAGCTCAGGTGTTGTCCTACAGTCACTCGATCGTTATCAGTATAGGCTCATTGTTAATAAACAATTAATTTGTTCTGAATATGATTAGTAATAGTCCCTCAAGTCAGAAGACAACATTTACTTATTAAATTTATGACTCAGCAATTCTGCCACTACCATCTCTCACCGTCTATCTGCAAATATTACTGGATGTGTAGGCGGACAATGATCGAGAAACATAATTGCCAAATCAATGAGTTTATTGGATTCTAATTAACACAAAAATTAGAACATACACATTCAAATTTAAGAGAAACAAAATAGAGGTGGAATAGAAGAATTACTACTAGTGGAATAAGTGTAACAAGATCTAGAAACTAAACACTTACAATTACAAAAGCTACACCATACGAATATTCATAATATCTTGAGATTAAATCCCCTATGACCTTATCTTTTACATCATTTTCTTAGTGATTTCTTTTACTGGCTGAGGACTGGCTGGAAGGATCACTCTGTGTACTGATTTTACAAGCTAATCCAACAACTTCTCATAGCTCACATGTGCTATCTGCAGATGTCAACTGAGTGCTGACTTCTCTATCTTTTATTCAACCTTCTCTTCTATCTCTTCAACACCTTAACCTTTTAACTCTGGCTTGAACTTATAATATATCTTATTTGCACTTCAAATGCCAGCTCTCGAAGATTGTTGAAATAATCAGTATTTTAGGAAAATGAAGCAATCAAGACCGTATAGATTAAATGCAATTCTGCCATTGATACTTTATAATTACTTTTACGTATTAAATTCTTTTACTTATTATTACTTTTTACTTATTAATACTTTTTATTAAGTTCTTTTACTTATTAAATTCTCTTAGTCTGATTTTTTGTGGCATTTGCTTACAGAAAAAAATTATCTAGAATTTTACAGGAAAATAAAACACGAGGACTCTTTTTAGGAAAATGGACAGATAAAGAAAGTTTTTATCAAAATAATTCAAAGTAAATAAATGATATACTTTGTTTTTAGATAATTCTAAGATTAGTGAATAATTTTCGATTCAGTTCATTTTAAGTGAACCAGGACATCATACACGTTCAAAAAACCAATTTTCAATTTAAATTTAAAATAGTGCATATTTTTCTAGATCTAAAGGTATAACACTTATGTATTTCGTTGATAAAATAACATTAATATGAAAAATTGACAAAATGTAAGAATGGAGCTTACAAATATTTAGTTTCACTTTTTCTCAAAGCATTATTTTGGCACTTGGTACACTTTTAAAATTATTGCAATATATGGTTTAAATTTTATATTTCTAAAGAAATACATGTACTTATAGTGAACCTATTTTTAGTCAGTAACACATAGTTTTAAAAGAAATGGTTTATGTATGAAAAAGGGAACAATTTTAAAATTACAAAGTTTTATAATATTTACTAAAAATAGTTCACTAATACTTTGTATTGTTTTATATTACAAAAATATTTTATATTTAAGATACTTTTTAAAAAGGTGTAAACATAAGCATGTATTATAAGAATCTCAAAATTATTTCAGCAAATTAACGAAAATTTTGTTAACTAAAAATTATTTATGAATTTCCTGCAGAATGAACAAAATATTTTAATTAAGATCACAAAAAATCGAAGTTCTATTGAAAATTTTTAATGATATGTGTTCCAAAAGCAAAGAGTCTTATTTTTGGCATTTTACTCTTTCGAGAAATCTTAATAAATGTTCAATGGATAGAGCGATCCTTCATTCAACGCACCGCTATAATAAGGATATCATATTAATCCTTTGGACATATTTTGAAAACTGATAGTAAATGACATATCTTATAACAAGCCTAATTACTTAGACGGAGCTCTGACAGAAAATGTTCAAGAGTTTCACGACCAGTAACCGAAAATAATTAAGGATTTAGAGACTGAGTTATTCAGATGAAAACAACAGATTGCAATAAATTCACAGTCAGATTCCTTAAAAGAGAAGAATGTTAAATTGCTTAAACTATTAACCTTTTATAATGAAATCTCTTAAATTTCAGTGAATTTTTTTTTTTTAAAGAAAATTAATGTGTAAGCGTGGATGATGATTATATTCGTAGCTATATATTTTAAACTTAACCTATTATCTTTATGTAATAAAGTCCTTTTAATTAAAAATTTCTTAAAATCAATTTGCCATAATTTTCAAATTCTCCTTTCTTATTCTGTAGAGTTCTAGAAAAGAATAGATGTTTTTTTTCAGAGCTGAAAGTGTGGCTACAAAATGTTTGAGTTCGAAGTTTTACTTGAAAAAAGAAAATGCACACGCGGTGAGAGGTCAGTTAGAACACTTCAGAGAAATTTCTTCTTTTTACATATAACTTCTGTAATTGAACAATGCATCAGTACATCATATTTTAAAATTTATCATGTGTGTGTGTACTTTTTATTGAAATAAATATAAATATCTTACAGTATCCGTAAAGTATTGTAATAATAATATCTTAAGGTATCTAAACACGTTCAGAGTACTTTAAAAATAAAACACTAAGTGACTATAAATATTTTGAGATCAATAAAAATATTAACATTTTCCAGCAATATTTAAATCATTATCTAAATTTTACAAAAATCGCAATTAAAAGTGTGAAGTTTAAGCAACAAAAGAACTAACGAAGCAGGTAAAAAGGTACTAAACTTATCAAAAGTATTACTA